>WUQG02077605.1:0-27117 GCA_011317285.2 Androctonus mauritanicus | reverse complement strand
AGTGATTCGGATAATCAGCGATTCGGATAGTCAGAGTTCGGATAATTGGAGTTGTACTGTATTTATATATAGAGGTCCCAAAGCCTAATTCATACCAGAGCCCGGGATTTCTCTCAGCACCACTGATTATTAGATGAATTTGCTATACATATCCTAACACTAACAAGTAAGTTAAAATGATCATGATTGGAGTATGATACTTGTTAACATTGTCTTATTAAAATTAGATCAGATTACAAAATGTGAATGGGGAAATAGCAATTAATTTGAAAGAATTTCCAATCTTAAATAATAAAACATCCTTAAAGAAAAAATGTAGTTTCATTGTTCATAAACTAATTATCTCTACTACACTCTAAAAAATTATGAAAACTACAGCACCAGATCATGTTAAAAACTAATATGTTTAATTATCAGAGTAAAAACATTTTTAATTCATTAATAAGCCCTCATCAGTTACAATTATTATTCATATAAATAAAGGAATGTCAAACATTTTGAACTCTGTTTAAATCAAAAACTCATATATTCTATTAGTTTAGAAACATTAGTCAATATCTTATATCCGGGATATTCAACCCATCAATCACGGAGCGATTTTTGGTTAATCTCGTTTATTCATCCTTACAAATTTAATTAAAACTGAAAATATAATAATTTATTTAGCATTTTTTTGTTTTATTTTTTAATTCTCTTTAAGTGTATTGCTATTATTTATTTATTTTTTGTTAAAATTGTCAAATCAATAATTTTCTTATCATTTAGAAGTATACCCATGAAAAGTTTTCAATATTAGGTGATATTGCACAAAAAGTTCTGTCATGTTTCAGATGACATACTTGTCAAAATCCACTTTTTCAAATATGAATGTCATAAAAAGTCAAGAAACCAAATTACAAATGATCATTTGGATGATTGTCTGCCATTGACTACTTCTTCATATCAACTTGACTATAAAAATATTGAGAGCTCCAAACAATGCCAAATTTCACATTAACTGTTTTTTTTTTTCTTTCTTTATATATATATCAACCAGCATTTCCTATAGCTTATGGTTTATAATCAGTCTTGTTTTTTCTCACTTTGGTTTTCTAAAATAGTGAAATAAATATTTTATTCCAATATATTTGTTTTATTTGTTGAATTAAAAATGATAATTTGTGTATTTAAAAATTTATTTTTAATTTTTTTAAAGTTTTTAGGACTGGGAGAGTGGGTCCTCCAAAGTGAGTGAGTGCATTTAACTGCATAGTTGTACGCAATTAAATATCAGGTTGGGGCAAGCTCCTTGAGTTGGGGGATGACGATCTATATAAGAGAGTAGATTGCCAAATAACTTAGTATAGAAAAGTAGATGGCATAACAAAAAAGGTTGAACTCCACTGTCCTATATTATACATGTGTAAAAAATATTTGATTAGAAATAAAAGTTTTATCACTTATACATTAATTAGTAAGTTTTCAAGCAACTTAAACATAGAAATTACAAAATACTCCACATATTACCATTACTAATATTATTGTTTTAAACATGCTTTTAAATAAAACTAACAATTATAAAAATTAATGAAGGTATTGATTACAATCATAAAACAATATGTTAATGTCCATGATCTTCATGTGCCATAAGTGATAATAATAATAATAATAATAATGCATTGTGCAAGACTATTATTAATGTTTCATTGATGGCATACAACTTGTAAGCCCTATCATATATTATTGGTGTGATTCAAATATTGTCACCACTATAAAATATAGGTGCTTATCCTATACATAAAAAGAAGATAGATGGGATCTTTATGCAAAATGTAATTTTATAAATGTTATTCAATAGCAAATTGCTTCTTTGAAAAATAAGTTTGATATGGATAAAAATATACAAATATATATATATATCATAATTTTAAAGAAGGCAGCAGTTTTATTCAAGCAAGAATTTTTTTTAAAGTTTTTATTACATGTTTGCTGTTTCTATATTTAATTCTTAATAATTTAAAAATGTTTTTAAATTATTAAGAGTTCTTTGTATATTCCTTTACTTTTTTAATTAAATATTTAATTTAATTCTTTGTAATTAAGATTAATTTTAAAATTGAAAAACTGTAATATTAATTAAATATATTTAATTTCAGAAGGAAATAAAACAGTATTGTCAGAGCATAAATGTATTACTGAATTTCCTTTAAATATCCATTCAAATCAAGCAAATCAAATTTCTCCTCATTTACTGGTTCCTCAAGTTTCAAATCTGATGTTTGAGAATTTGACTGATGACACTAGTTCATCAACAGATACCACTCCATTTGTAACTCCACAGAGTTCACCAATGATTCTTCGTCGTAACATAATTGATAATTCTCATGTTGTTCCTAAAGATATAATGGTTTGTAATCCAAAGAAAATATTTTATAAAAATTATTTTTCTGACAGCGATACAAAACAAATGGACAAAGCCAAAAAATCCAACAAATTAAAATCTGGAAAAAAATGCAATGTTTCAAATTTTGATATAAATGCCATCAGTCCTACATCTTGGTAATAATCTTTTTAAATTATTTAAATTTAAAACTATGTATTTGATAAAAATATAATTTTAATTTACCATTTGTAAATATTGTGTTAAATTAATACAATACTAAAAATGCTTTTAGCCTATTTAAAATATAAAGGAACAAATAAATTATCATTTAAATGTTCATAGATTAAAAAATCAGCAGTATATAGACTTAATAATAATTAAATATGAAATATATCATGCTTGCAATTAATATATATTTTAGTAAAATATTTCATAAAAGTAAATGTTATTCATTTATCTCTATATGTACAAGATAAGTATGTATAATGTTAATCAAAGGGCATTATGTATATATAGGATGACTGTTCAATAAAAGTTTTAGTAATATGATTTGTTTTGAAAATATATAAATTTATCATCATAAACATTCATAAATTATGACTAATTTTAAAATTATCATTATAATTTTAAATGCCAAAAAATGGAACCTTCATAAAAATAATGAAAAAATTTTCAATTTATTTTTTAAATTTTAAAAAACATATAGTGTATATAATTGAAAAAAATTGTATTCATTAATCAGAAATACCGAGAGATGACTTACAAGTGGCGCCATCTCTATGAAACACCGAGATTCATATACTACAGGATTTTTATGTTAATTTTTTAAATAAAATAATTAAATTCAACTTTTTAAATGATGATAAAATTTAGTTCATGTTTAAATTCTCTATCGCGAAATATTATAGAATTATTGATTCAGGTATTGATACTTTCTACAAAATTTCTGTTCATTATTCGAAATGATAAATATTTAATGAATCCAGAATATGAAAAATGAATAGATGATCAGTAATTTTACACGAAGAACAAAACAAGTTTTACGGAAAAAATTTGCAAATCAATGGAAACATTAAATATATTAATAAAATTTAAATGACGTTTAAAAAAATAGACATAATCCTGTTTGAGTAAAAGTAATGCAGTGATATTGCAAGGAAAACAGAGTTGATTTTGTTTTATATAAAATAAGTTGACATTTAAAATATGACAAAAGCATAAAATATATAAACCTATAACTTAATTTTGCAAAATAAATTAGGTTCTACTTTAAACTTAACAGTTAATTATTATTATATACTGTATTCGAAGAATAGTCGGACATTTAAATTACTGCATTGGAGAATAAGATCATAAAGGTGAGTGAAAATTACTACGTGTTCATTATTCATCGTATTAATGACTTTTTCTACACGCACATTATTTGCGTTTAATTACAATTAATATGACGTTTATGTTAGGAAATAATTATCAATTTAAACAGTTAAACGGATTGACTAGTAAGACTGATAAGATGTCAAAATGAAAAAAATTAAGAAAACAGACCAAACAACTCTGTTTAACAAATTCCAAATAATCGTATGACCTACTTTGATATATTATTCATGTGATATTTTGTTTTAGCATAAAATATGTATTATTTATATCGATCAGTCAAATTTTATGTCGTGGATTTATAAATAGTCTAGTGTTATAATAACATTCAACAAGAGAACAGGTTTTAGAGTTATTTATTAATTAAAATATGAATTTTAGTATTCAAAATGAATTTATCACTATTTTTTGTAGAATACATTGTTTTTAGATTAAAAGGTAAAGATTTAATTCATAAATTGCGTACTTTTGAATAACAGAAATGCTATCGCTCGTAAAATTTTTATTAACATTACCAATATCTTAACTGATTAAAATATTATAAAATTAAAATTTTTTACTTTAAAATTTTCCACCAGATCACGCAATTAATCTGAAACTCAATTTAAAAAACACGGAATTTTGGAGGCTGTTATTTAAAATTTTAATGATGGATTATTCAAAGCCAGTTGAATATATATAAATTTTTTTACTATTATGGATAAAACTGATAAGCTAAAAATATATATTAGACTATATCATATCACAAGCTGCAAAAGTTACATACAATACATTGCATCAACGTAATAATTGAAAATAAAATCAACGATACGTAAACAATGCAATTAACGATAAATACGTGAACTTTTAATAAGTGATGCAATTATCTTACTGTAGTTTTAGCGACCGAAATCTGTTCACTTACATCGATTATCTTACTAAAAGCAGCAAACTCCTAATCTCTTCGTTAGATTCTAGGCGTCTTCCGCTGAATTCATTAAAATATGCTTGTTTTTCAATTATAATAATGAAATAAATTTATATAAGGATTTAAAAAGGATATTCTTCCCAAAATATATTTGCTACTTTAAAATCTCGTTTAAAATTAGAGCTTTGTTAATTGCTTCGTATTTGCTGCATTTATCTCCCTTTTGGCAGACCTTTTCAGAAAATATGATGTGTGATATTCGAAAGATTCTATTCGGGCATATCTTACCGGCTTAGATAGCAAGAAGAAATAAAATGAGAAGCAAATTCGAAACCCGAAAATTAGTCCAAGCCTCATTATAAAAATCTTTATTAAAAAATATTAATTTGAATTCAAAATAGTTCGTGTATAGTGCCTATATTAAACAATTGCATAACAATAGCTTTTTTTTATTGTTTTTTGTTGTAAACTTTTCTAAACTTTATGTAGGTTTGTACCGCGTTAAGTGAATAAGTTTGTGTACCTAACGCTTCCTTGATTTAATTAAACTGTTATTTTCGATTCACAGAGTCAAGTGGAGAACTTATTTCTTGATTATTTAACGCTAGTATTGATTATCACGAATGTAATCAGTTAGCTAACAAATAATCTTCTATATAATTCTAATTTTTATTACCAATTTTTTATAAAATATAAATTTTCTAGAAAACATGATAAAAGAACAGTTAACTAATCGTATCTTTCAAGTAATGTAACGAGGATAACTGTTTTATATTTTTGAATGTTTTCATCCTTAAAGTATATATATGATAGTATATTTTATCATAAAACTCAACAACTACTAAAAATTTTAAAATAACATTAAAAAAAAAAAAAAACGAATTATTATTCATAAAAGTAAAATGATTATAAACTGCTTCGAAGAAAGTTATATTTACATGTTAATGTTTTTGTAACTACACATGTTAGTTACGTATTTTGCATCATTTTTCAAAAATAGATCTGAAAAGTCAAGAAGATAAATTTGAATTTATATCTATTCACCGTGCCTAAAAAACATTCTAGTCCATCACATTTTACATTATGAATATTTATTACTTCCTTCTTACAAGAAAATTTCCCATATGAAGAATTTTCATCCACATAAAAATTTTATAGAAATAACATCCTTTTTTATTTTTTAATATTAAAAACTATGTCAAAAAAACATTAATTTTTAAAAATCGCATAAATACGATTGAAATTTATTAATTATAGAGAATTTTATTATTATTTTATGATAATTATACTGTTTTACAGAAGCATAAATATTAGTTTTATATTTACTAATGCTAATGATAAAATCATATAAAATTTTATCGCTATATTAATATGAACTCTGATAAACTTTAATACTATTACAGCAATAAATATCTATAAATGTAAAGAACAAATATGAGATAAACTATGCATTATTAGCAATTAGTTTTAATTAAAGTATTCAGAATAAAAATAATTTTCGATAGACGAATGAATTCTTTACATAATGATATTGTTACGAAGTTAAAATTTCTTTCGACAGTCAATTAAGGAGAATTAACAATCATCATGTAAACAAAGGAAATTTTTTAATCGTACAATAATTAATTAAACATTGACTGTAGTTCCTGATAACAGTCAAGATTTTATTTTCTTGGTGAAACTTTATCTTTGAAATACTGTCAAGAATTCACATAATCATGTTGTACAAAATCTCTAGAGATGGATCAATATTATGTTACATTGTTTAGGTCAAGCATAAATATGATGTATCAGGATCATTAATCACGTAAGGATAAAGTAAATTTTCGCTCGGATCCTTATATAATTCAACGCGCAAGACTTTGAAATTATTTATCTGATTTTAATTCATAATTATTCCACTACAAAAATTTTAATAGTGTAAATGTCATGGAAAACCGAGATAATAAAGTGTGTTGCATTTTCCAAATTGCAAGATCTTTATCCGTTTATGACTCGATTTTATTTAACTCGGTAGCAGAGAATTTTTTTTTTTATATACTTTTATTATGTTTTTGAAAGAAAAAATGAATTATTTACGACAACTTTTCTTAGATCAAATTGACATTATAGGCAGATATTGTTCCCGAAATCAATTTTATGGTAATGATTAAAGAAAATCAATATGTCGTAATGACAAAACGATTTTCTCTTATATTTGACAGAAAACTGTGTTACTTAGCGGTCTGATAAAATTTGAATGAACAATTTCTGTTATTTATTATTGTAGAACTATGGCGTTTGTCGTTGCTTTTTAAAAGTTTTAAGATTTGCAGACAATCACGTGAACCATAATTACACTCGAAGACTTAATATTTAAAAATTAATATCAATTTTTAATTAACAAAGCATTTATTTTCGACTTGTTAAATATTTATTTTATAAAATATTAACCCGATGTAAGTAACAGGGAGAGTTTTGTTTTCTTTATAAATATTTCCAAATATAACTAATTTATTCAGAAAACGCGATAATAATTAACTTAATTATTTGTTATTGTAATACTGACTCTCCAAAAATGTAAATAAATCGATATAAACTCGCAATATAGTTTCGCTAAAATATCATGTAAGTTATTAGACTGTTATCCTTAACATAAATTCCATCTGCATTAATGCATTGTTACCATAGCAGTATTTCTGTAGGTGTATTTTACTCGTATCTATTGAATATTTCACAAATCTGTTAAAATGTCTAAAAAATGTGTCCTTACTTTTATATGCAAGATATTACTAAAGATCACTTGAATATTTATAAATTTATCATGTTATTTTTCTTCATTCAAAATTGTTTTGTAAACAAGATTAAATATTAATCGATTTTGAATAATCTGCAGATAATTATAAAGAAAATTTTTACATCAAGCTAAAATTGTATGAAACCCTGTTTAGATTTATGTCAGTTTTTATTCTATTATTACATTCTATATAGTTTTACAAAAAGAAAAGAAACCTCTATAAGAATGAAGCTAATTACATTTTTATAAAGGCTTCTTTTTTTTTTTAAATAGTTCTATACAATAATTAATTTTAACTAAAAGAATAAACAACATAATATTTGCACTATTTTATAATTATGAATTCAGTACAGTCAAATACATGAGTAAAATTTTTCTTAAAAAAAGTTGATGTACAATGAAATAATTTTTTATTTATTTACGTGATACAACATTACAAAGGCAACAGGAATAACATTAAACAAGTCGAGCATTGAGGAAATCACCTTGAGATAATATAAATAAAAATAAAATAATAAACGTTGATACAGAGTCAACATTAAATAAACGTTGACGGTTTATGATTTTTTTCACTTATTAATTTTAATTATTACAGCAGATCCGGGTTATAACACGGATTCATACAACGCAACGAAAAATTGCGGTAGTGCTTCATATAACGCAACTATACCGTGTTATACGAGCCTCATATAACTCGTACAATACAGATTCATATTACATGGAACATATCCTCCCGCATTATAGGGAGATCAACTGTACATATTTATGTTTCTTTTTTTTCTGAGCTTAAAATAATTTTTTAAATTATATTTCAAATAAATCGTTATTATTTGTATCAGAAGCATAATTTTTTAATAATTTATTATTTATTTTGTTTTTATTATACATTCGCAATAAGATATTCCTGACTGAATGTTATTTTAAAACATTTTCTCATAATAAACCGATATAAATAACAAAACAGGAGAAGAACCAGTATACAGTACTACGTTTTCTTCTTCTTCCTCCTACATATAAATGTAGGAGGAATTTTTAACTGAAAATATTTCACTTGTTTCTTTTGATAAAAAACTATTTTATGTAACGATAGTCTTGTATATACTAGAATTGTCATTTGTGTATACATTGCAGTGCAATTAATATATTATTATAATATCATTACCGAAAACTGTTACTTTTGATAATACAAAAATACCTAAATTTATTGGTATGATATATTGCCGAGAGGAATTTTCTCGGACAATCTTGAACAGTCCATAAAATTCGTTATTAATGAATGTTGTTACTTGTTTCGTGGATCAATGTAAGTTGTTCTGGATACTATAAGAGAAAAGTACAACTTCTGGTTAATACAAGTAAGAAGTAAACTGTCGATTAATCGTACAAACAGGATCGTAACTAATGTTGAAATTATGGTAACGACAGGCGAAGTTGGAGACTTTATATAATAACTAGAAAAGTTCATTTTCACTACAACGATTCTCCATTCAACATTGAGTGACATTATCTTAATGGGAAAGTCCGCTGAAATCTAGACGAGAATAAATATCAAACAATTTAATGGATAAATCTGTAAATATCGTACGAAGCAATATAATTTCATAGAACAGCGTGAATAAACAAAGTTACAACATAAAAATTTATCTCATGAAATAACATCAGATAAACAATTACATAGAACAAACAAACTTGATGTTTGTCTCTGCAAAGAATTTACAAAATACAGAAACAAAACACGTTATAGATAAAAGAAAAAATTTAAATCAATATAAATATATATACATATATCCACAGAAATACTGATTTATAGTTGCGAAACTATACTACAGAGAACACAGACCAAAACGGGATGAGAACGGAGATTATACTTTCTTGGGACCTTAAAATTTATGAGAAAATAAAATCGAGAGTATATTTCATCGATAAGAAAACAATAAACGACAAGAACCTGTTGTCATAAGCGTATCTACTTTACGCAAGAGGACATTTCCTGATGCTATTTGTCAGTTTCATAAATTGTCTGAACGATCGGTACAAGTGGAGCAACTTGCGCGAATCTGTAAGATCTGCAGCAGCGTGTTCGTCAGTATCATTTCTCTCTGACTGAGGACGAGGCTATGTGAGGTCTGTGCATTCGATCGCAGGCATCACCAAGCTGGCTGTTGCCGGTGCTGAAAGTGCTACTCGTCTATATCAATCCACCGAGCTTATCACCTAGCAGCATGTTTGGTGGCAAGAAAAAAAGTATGTATGCCTTAAAACTTATCTCTTTTAATCGACATTGCTACTAAACCCAAAACATCCATTAAGTGTAGCGATGTCGAAAAAATAATACTGGGATAATTGAGTTTAATTCTCTTGTTTGATATGGTTGACGAACAACTGTTGCTATATTTGGAAATTAGGTGATTGTTTTTCTATTCATTTTTATAGATTTGCTTGAACTTTATATTTTCTGTCCTATCTATGTCATTAACTGAATTACGTTTATAAATATAGAAATTTTTATGCGGCTTTTTGTATTCGGGTCGGTTCCAAAAACAAAACGAAAAAAACAAATTATTTGTAGATTGATATTTTGTTATATTTATGCAAATAAAAAAGTGTCCGTTTATATGCACAAACTTTAAATGCACTTTGGAAATTTATAAAATTTAATAAAGAAATAATTATAGTATTTTAATGTCTGCAAATATTGCACTTATGCCATTAAAATTATTACGGTTTTAAAAGCTTAAATATAATTGAATTTTAAAAATCTTATAATAAAACCGAATTAATCCTTTCAAATAATCTTTTATGATGCGAATTTTTTAAATAAATGAGAGAAAATTTTCTATTATAATTATTTTAATCGGATGATTATAATAAAAATAATCTTTTAATAGAACATATGCGATCAAAAACAGTAAATAATTTAAAAAGAGAATTTTTTCTACACTGAAGTTCTTAAGTGTTACGATGAACACGTTAGAAATTATGTAAACTTTATAATCGCGTTATGTTCATTTAGTTTATTAATGTTTTGAGAATAATAATGACGTATATAAAATACTTTTGGATGATTTCCAGAAATCAAAACAAAAATTTAGTTATTAATAGGGCCCGATGTTTATATCCTAAAACATGGAAAAATCCTGAAGAAAATAACTGTACTCTGCATGAAACAAAAATGTGAAGATAAACAAACTCGCGATAAATATTTAAAATTCAACAATTTTTTCAATAGAGAAATAAGGCCTATTTTTTCCAGCAGTTGTTTTTATATTTAAAGTTATTGATGAAATTGTTTAGCAAATTTTTTTACATAAAATAATATTTACTTTTATGTTTATCGAATCTGTGGTTACTAGATTTCCGAAGAGAAAAAATTGTTTTTTGATCTATATTACATCATCGTTTTTTTTTTCTTACCGTTATAAAATATTCAGAGCAGGAGCTACTGATATTTGATATATTGTTTTCACATTATACCTATCTAATCCGTTGGTTTCTATAATATTTAGATAGTATAATAAATTCAGTTTTAATTTTTTTGTCATTTTTGTGTAATAGCTGAAAAGTTATTTCTTTCCGAAAAAAATTCGCAAATTACAAAAATTTAATTAAGTTTTTTAAATAAATAAGATTCAGACCGATTAACGTAACATTTTAAAAGTACGAATAACAATTTTGATTCTCTGAAAGGAGTATAAAAGTTTTTTAAACACATGACAGACGTCTGTCACATTAATATAAACAAAACTCGAAAATGTAATGCTCTGTGGACAATATGTTATATTCGATATTTCGAATTTTTAAACTAAGTTATATATTTTATGTTACATTAGAAAGAAATGTTAAAATTTCTTATATATCTAAAAAGCTGTTCGTAATAACTATAAATGTTCCATTAATAGTCTTTCAATGTGTAATTTTAATTTATATATATCATAAAACGTCATTAATCCAGGTGCAAGTAATTTGAATAAGGTGTAACATTTATGACTATTTATTGTGATGTAAATTAATGACTGGTCTGATTAAAAACATCAATAACTTATATGGTATTATAGAATTTTCGTGTAGCTTTTAAGTGTTACTCGAAATAAACGTTGTTAGCGTTAAGTGTTACATATAATGGTTAACGATATTTTATAGTAATAAAATGTCTTCTACTATTAACCAGTTTATTAACCGTTAATATGCATTATAAAACATTACACGAGTCGAATGATACTCGTTGTGTAGAATTTTGTACATCATAGTATAAACTTATAGATTTCAACACTTCAGTCATTTGGACAATTCTCTAATCCGAATACTCCTCCTCCAATTAGTCCGGATTAGAGACGTTTTACTGTATTATTACGTAATAATGCTTTTGCTATATTATTCATCAATAAAAATTTTCCATACTTTTTTTCGAAATGTCGTTTACTTTAAGATTTATCAAATGTAATAAAAGTATATAATTAATCAAACAAATTTTGTAACGAATAGTTTATAAGTCGTTTAACACATCTCATTAATGCGTAGAATATATTAATTTAATATGATATATGTTTATTTTATGAAAATTATGCGCTCCGACATACGGACGAATCCAATGGCAGTTGTAGCTCTTCCAGTAGCTATTATTTAAAATGAACTAAAAATATCGTTGATCTCGAAACCCAAATAAATTGAGTTTACTTGTAACAGAGTCTTAAAACACATGCTGTCTTTTAGGTCGATATCAATTATCCTACAGAATAAGTCTAATTTTGTTGGATAATAACATCTCATCTTTTTTTAAAGAGAGTGTAAACAGCTATACCGATGTCTAGCAATTCTTTCTAATGCAAAGTTTCGATTATCCAAAAATAGTAGAAAAAACAATATCTCATATATCCAATATATGCTTATAAAGATTAGTTTAAACTATGGATTACTGTAAAATATTTTTTTTAAATGGTCCTATACAGTTCGGAACGTTTAAACATAATTCTTTTTGTTTACAAAGTTTCATCAAAAAATGAGTTTTCTATAGATTGTTCAATATTTTTGATACAATAATTATCATCATTCACGAGAGTATGTTTTATTCATTCATCTCTTTTCATCTTCAACTTCATTACTTTAATAATATATATATATATATATATATACACTGTATATAAAGCAGTGTACATTATTCATTCAAAAATATTTCTAAACTTTAATTTTCAAAATTGATTTTTTATAAAAATTAAAAAAAAAATTTGCATAAAAATTAAAACGTAGACCGAATAATATATTTTCGTTTATTCGTAATTCGCGTTAAGTTTTGCATTTAAAAATAAAGGACTGAAGAGAATTTAAAATATAAATTTTAGAAATGAAATATTCATGAGTTTGTTAAAATTTGATAAATATTTTAAAAAGTGAAAAATAATTTAAAGAATTCTGAAATTTCGAAGTTCTTATTACAATCAGGAATTTCGAGTATTTTATTAATGTTCTCTTAAACAACTTACAGTCACTTATTATAAGTAAAATGTTTAATTATAACTGTATATTTAATCGCATGTTTTTGGAATTAATTTGTTTAAGGGTCGTTATTTATAAAGTAAATAGTTTCTTTAAAGTTTTAAAATTTTATAAGCAAAATTGATGTTTGTATTCTAATCTCCTGTTCAAGTATATTTCTGATCGGAATAAAAATTTCTAAATATTAGACTATAGAATTATGAGGTAAAAAAAACTCAATAATTTGATATTTTCCCTCAAAAGACTCCTTGGTTTTTCCTTCTTAATTCAGTTTACATTTCCAAATTTCTTTGAGTTTGCTTCCTACTTCAAATATTTCCCTTAAAAATTCCATCGGTTTTATAAAATCCTTCGAAGTTTATGTTACTTTGATATATTCTCTCTATTTTTTTTTTTTTTTATTCTTCCTAAATTTAGTTCCTATGGCCGTTTAAAAATTTATCTATAAAAGTTTTCTGACATCAAAATCTCATATAAAACCGTTGTCACAAAATTCAAAATTTTTATTTCTTGATATAATTTATATTTTTATTTAAAAGAAATATAAAAAAAAAGGAAGTAAGGATTAAGTTATCGAAAGTAAAATAAAAATTATTAGATTTTTGTTTAAATTTTCGCTATCGGAATATTTATTTATTAAATGATAAATAATGGTAATTAAATTTTAATTTATTTTTAATTATGCTTATAGTTTAATATTTTAGATATTTACTCTTTATTAATTTCTAAACAGCACATAAATATAAAATAGAATCCCATTAAAATCTTATTATTAATAAAAGTTTTTTGAAAATAAGCATGTTTGTTTATGATAGTTAAAAGTTTGTTCAAATTTATACCTATTTTCTATAATCGAATATTAAGACAAACATAAAGAAAATTGGAAGATAATAGCTTTAAAATTGAAACTTTAGTAAACAAAACTTATCATCATCATCATTACTAGTCAAATTCTTTATCTTTTATAAAATAAAAATCGCAATTAAGAAGTCAAATTACTCTTATAAAAGCATCTGAAATTTTTTATTATTATTTTAAAACAGTAATTTTCGTTAAATTATCCGACTGGAATGATAAATTATATAACATTTCACTAGATCTGACTCATTAAAGAGCTATTTTATTAGCTAGTAGAGTATCTTGTTGATCTTTTTTTGTGCAATAAACTCATAATTTAATGCATTATCGAAGAAAATGTCAGTTGAGTGGAATAGTGAACACGAATTCAATAACGCTAAAAATTGATAATGGTTGCAGTACATTTAGTTTTTAACATTCTTTTTCTGAGCGTATGTTGATGTATGAGTTTTCACTTATTCCTGGAGTGTTCGTTACTTTTAACATCCCATAGGTGTCTTAAACGTCCGTGTTCCAATATATCACACTTAGGTTGGAACAGAAACAAGATAGAAAAATACAATATAAATGAATCCTACGTTGTCGCTATCCATAAACAAAGATTGGCAAATCCATCTATCTGGAATCTAATTGATGGATTAACTACAACGTTTATATCACATACATGTAGTAGATTTTTATTTCTTTTCTTGTAAAGGATGATTAATTTTCTTTCGAGTCGATAAGTTGATCAATCTGATTTTTATCGCGCTCCCTAGAAACTTGGAAGAATTCTAAACCGGGAGTCATAAATTTTGAAAATTCTAGTTTCGAATTCGCTCTTCCCGATTTTTCTTTTCTTCATATATTTATATAAAATCTTAAATTTGAACTGGTACTCTATCTTCCACCAAAAAAAAAAAAAAAAAAAAAATTCAACTTATAGAATGGAAAATCTTTTCTTGAAATTTTTCTTGTTATATACTTTAATCCTCTTCAATATATAGACCTCGTGACTTCAATAGTTTTCTTTTGAATATTCTTTTTTCAAAAAATATATATCATCTAAATTTTTCGTTCATATCTTTATGTTGAAATAGAGTTTAATATCTATAGAAAAACAGTGTTGATTTAAATAATTTATCATTTTATTTTAATAGAACATCTATTTATATCTACAATTCTTTACTTTATTGATTTATATGGATGTATTTATTAACAGAACTGATGCTCAAGATGAAAATGCGATTACGGCTCTAGAAATGACGATAAAGTGAATTCTTTCGAATTTTATTTCATTCTTACAAATATTCTTTCATTGATATTTGTATTGTAAATTCTTAATAAAATTTTGATCAACAAAATTAATAATATAATTAATAATTCTTATGTTATACTTAATTTTTTTTCCAGAGGCGCATGCTTGATATGATGTAGGCCCTATATTATAAAAGATATATAAAAAAAATCTTTATATTATGCTATAGAAAAATTTAATATTTCAAATAATAATACTAGTTTTGTTATTACTTTTTTCCCTTGATAATTTCACATAACTAGCTATATTTAAATGAAATAATATCGATTAAATATTTAATATATTAGGAAGAAAAAAAAATATCTTTAAAATCGCATTAAGTACGAGTTCTGAAGAAAAATTCGATGTCCAGAACTCATTAAACCTTTAATATTTTATTCTTTAGTTAGAGATTAGCAAATTTTAACTTTAGATTATTATTATTATTAAAAATAATAACCATTAATTAGTTCATCATCATTATAATATAATAATGAAGTTTTCATATTTAAATAATAAAATTATTATTATACTATAGTAACTAGTAAATATTAAACTTTTATTATTTAAATAACCGACTTGAATAGAATATATATAAGTTATTGAAATTTAGTTTATACAGTCGTGAATAATTTTATTTTTATCGACTATTTTCCTTTAAAATTTCATTGGAAAAATAAATGTAATAATTCAGTTTTGTTTCATCATAAAAACAACTCTCGTATGAAAATGACTGTACAATATAATTTCTATTATCTGAAAAATATTTCGGTTTGACCATTTCAATCATTCTCTTGTTATTAATTCACTCAAACTATTTTAGATTTAATAAAACAGGAAAATTCGTTTTCTACATTCCAGACTTCAGCATGACTCACAAATTTCATATACAGTACAATATATATATATTTTATTTTTTGCATTGAATTTAAATCATATCTTCAGAAATAGGATAATTCTCTTTATGATATTTCTTTTTGTGGAAGTTTTTATAATGAAATATGTTTTATTTATCTATCTTTTTCAATCGGGGCTATAATCTTTTAGTCTGACTGACGATTTACAGTGTCTTTCTATATGTCTTCCGGCTTTTTTTACAACTTCAAAAATCTTGCAAAATAATATTGTTCGAACGATATCAAGTTTCAAAATCAGTTTTAATAACAAATGCCAAAGAAAGATCATCATTCAGGAAATATCAAATTTATCATTGAAGAAGTGCTTTTCACAATTCGAAATACATACAGGCTAGTCAGGCAAAACTGTTTTCATTAAAAATTCACTAATATACTAAAATATACAGAGAATCTATTGTATAATAGATGTAAAAGAATGCAATAGTTTAAATCTTTACTTTTGTCCTATTTCGTATAGTTTTCGTCTTTTAATAACAGTCAAACAAATTAATATAATTAATTATTCACCTGTCAAGTCGATTTCAGCAATTGAAACAATAGATACTTTACTTGAAATTTTTCTGCGCAAAAATATCTTTTAATAACATATATCTCAATTATCTTTAGAATAATTAAAACTGGAAAGCAATATTTGAATCTAGATCATTATGAGACAAAACTTGAGGCGTTTTAACATTAATTAGATTCCTTCCTATTCATTTTAACTATTTCTAAAGAGAATGAATGATATCTTTTAGCATTGTTGTCTGTCCACTGCAGAATGAAAATTGTCTCCTCCATTTTTTACTTCCTTCTACTAGTATAATCCATTTAAAATGTTTGGATCGAATCTCGGAAGTAGAAAGCTGCAAAAGAGTAAAAGATGAAAATAAAGTATCGTCAAACAATAGAAACGGAACTTAGTTTTTAAATCGGTATTAGTTAGCGTGGAAAATCTCTTACAGAGTAAATTAGTTTTATTCAGATTATATAAGTCGGGGGAATTAACTGCTAGCTAAGGTGGAACGATTAACTGCGTGGAAAATGGAGTGGTAGTCAATGCTTTGCACAGAAAGCAATCAATAAAGAAGGAATTTACTGAACCTAGACACTCATTATTGAAAAAAAACAGGAGGAGGGAAAGATCTAATCTGATTAGCAGGACTAGCAGTTCCGTGCCACATCTGATCAACTGGTATCTTTTCTGTTTAATGTCCAATTGTGCTTCAAACAGGTGTGTTTAATCTACTGCAAACAGATTTAACATTTCCTCCAGAGGTTTCGACTATTAAAAAACGGTTTTCTCTCTTTCTAAATGAATTTTGTTCAATTAGGCATAATGTCTCTTCTAAACGAGCTTTAGAATTAATTCAACTTTCCTAATTTGTTTCTTTAATCGAACATTTTTTTTTATATTATTAAATCGATTTTACGATTGAACGATTGACGTTTCAATTAATTTTATAAATGCTTTCTTTGCATTAAGAATTCGAATTACAAAAATTGAAATTGTTCTCAGTTAAACTTCTTTAATTAGTTTATATTTTAATGAACTAAATTTATTTGCTGTAAATATGAATAAAAGTAGTAATAACTTCGCTCACAGATGATGATGATGATGATGATGATATCAACACAGGAATCTTTAGTGTCGTAGTAATTTAAACTCCAGAATAATAAAAATCAAACTTTTGAGAATTATAAAGTTCAAGTAGTAGAACTGAAATACTGTAAATTCGAAAATTGGTCACGTGGGTCTAATTAAGTTAAAATTAGGAAATTTCAACAAAATTAATTAAAGTTAAATCGTAAATCATTATAAGCATTTCACTGTTGTAACAAATTTTGATATTTTCTTTATTTTTAGAAGAAAAAGAATTTTTAAACAGTTTTAAAACACGATAAAGAATCATCGTTCGGTTGAAAACAAATAGAGTTATCCACTTTGATGACAGAATTTTTATCTTTTTTGAACATTAATTCATTTTTATTGGATTAAGATTTCTTGTAAACATTAAATCTGATTTATGTTTATTACATTTTAATTTTTTTTATGGTTATATATTAAATTAAATTTTGCTTTCGAACATAGTTAAATATTTTACAAAAATATATATTTTTTATAAGTTTTTATTCCTTAATTTGCGTATATTGTATAAATAAGTAATATTGTACTTATCATACTAAAAAATTTTATTCATAAAACAAAAAAAAATAAAATAAATTTATCCAGTTATCCTCACCTCGTTTAATTCTTCATAATAAATTATGTCTGGCAAATGTGGTGTATGATATTGAATTAAAAATATTAAAAAAACCCTCTTACCTGAATAAATCGACGAAGCGTAGATAAAAATTTACATACTCCAAGACTCTTTCGATCAGAATAATTTTGAGTGAAATGAAGAAAAAGAAAAAAAAACAGGTGACAAAAAAATATATATCTTATATAAAGAAATCAAGATTTTTCAATATCAGATTAAATTGCTTCAGTGGGTTTTGGGGAAAATAATAAAAACTAAAAAATTCGGTGTTGATGATAAGTGAATTTAATAAACTTACTTATCAAATGCATAAAACATGACTGGAAAGTTAGACTTCTCTTCAATCCTCCTAGCGAACTGTTAGAAAGTGTTTTTTATTTTTCTTTAATTTTGCTGATAAAATCCGCAGTTTGTTATTTATATTTTTTTTATGGTTTCAATTGGATTTAATAAATAAATCACTATAAATTCCTTCCGTGTTTTTTGTTTTGTTCAAAGCTAGCAACAATAGAAGTTCAGATACTCACTCCCAGACTATTTTATTGGTTTAATTAACTGGCTTACTATGTTAGAAGTAAACAATAGATTTAGGCATTGCTCACTCGCCAAATCTATAACTGAAAGACTACTTAATACTTTCATACAAAGATGAAAGTAAGAAAACAATAAAGAAGCATGATTATAATGATTTATTTTACTCATGTAGAAATTTAACTGGAAAATTTTCAAAACATTCATTTCTCTTTTCTTTAATTATACTTTCATTAAGTACTCTTTAAATCGTATAATATTCACGCTTTTATGACTTAAACATATATTCCTATCTATCGTTACGTGAACAATTGATTTTTTTGCTTTATTTTTGAGATTTTTCTGATCAAATCGTATACTTTCGAAAAACTGTAACTATTTTTTTTCAGATAGTTTTTGCACTCTTTGTATCCTTGCTAATAAAAAAAACATCCATAGGACAGGCTTATAAATAAATACTGTATACCGAAGTTACTGTTAAAGTATCGTCGTAACTTAATTATATAATGCGTAACGATGTTTGATGATTTTATTATCAATCAGTTGAGATTTTGAATAAATACTTTAATGCTTTAAAGCATTAAAGTATTCATCTCGTGTTCGTGCATCTAAACTCGTAAAATTATTAATAAAGCGAGCAGAGGATATAAAACTTTCACAATCGCATTTGACATTCGGGTATTTTCCTTTTGATATTTTTTTGAAGATGGCAATATTGTAAAAATAAATTTTATTACAGTATACCTAATCCTTTATAGTGAATGGAGCGGAAAAAATTCCAATAGCTCTTGTGATTCGTAATCCTAGGAGTAAAGATGAGATCTTTCCACTTTTGATCCCATGATAAAAATGCATATGCAATAACTACTATCCTTAGACGTGAGGAGTATCAATATCTTAAAAGTTTAAACTGGACATAAAAAACTTGCCTTTATACAGAAAAATTGTATGTTTGACACCTGGATGCACTTTTATATCCCTAGAGATGTGTAGATACGAAAAATAGAACACGGAAAACCATTTTATTACTTCTAGAAAAATTACTGAATGTTTAGAAATTTTACTCCATTATCAAAGCGTGAAAGAAACATATTTGTCGTTTTACCATTCAGCTAGCTTTGTTTGTATTGCCAATTCAAATCGTCAGAGATGTTCGTTGTACATGCAGCGAATGATAAAACTCCGCGTATAAGTCGACCTTGGTATAATAAAACGAATCGATTACCACTTAACTTGCGTTCTCGTTTAGTTTTTATTAACCATACGGATCAACAAAAAATTTAAACAATTAATTGTTCTCAAAAGACTGCCTGAAGTTACTTTTTCTGCAAATACTTTGCATCTATTTAGAAGAAAACAAAATGTTTGATAGAAATTCAGATTGTATAAAATATAATATTGCTTTTTATATTTAAATAATGTTTTTTAATGTTTTTTCTAATTTTTTGAATGGCGAATTATATTTATCCACGCATGATATTTAGCCATTTTCGAGGAGGAATCTCGTTAAGTAAATAACGCATAATTGAAAGTTTGAAGGTAGAATTACTATTCAGTTAATAATTGGCGATATTATAAAAAGTGGATAATAAAGATCAACTATCAAGGAGAAAAGGAAAAATATTACATTTCTCTTAATTAAAGAAGAAAACTGCCTACTTGAATTTTTTAATGTTGCATAATTTAAATTAAAACGTCAGTTTAAAGTGGTTTCATGAATTGAAATAGTTTATTTTTCCATTACTAAAATCGGATAGACTTGTTTGTTCCTTTATTAGAAACGTTCACTCTCAAGTTTCATTCAAAGAAACAAACATCAAAGTTTTAAAATCTAGAACGAAAAATTATTACAATTGTTTAACATTACGAATCTTTACAGAAGCATAAATTCATAATGCAAAAATTAACAATTATAGAAAAATCTCGAATTACCGGGCCTCCAATGTTGTAAAATTTCGTCCAGATTAAAAAAAATATATATTGAATATATGCTAAATGAATAATTGAATATTGTATAATACCAATAAACAAGTTTAAACATATGCAACTATATCAACTTTAGATGCAGTTTAGTTGCCTGTTGACTTTATTGTAGGGAGTCTCTGCGAACAGTTTCAAAGCACAAAACTATTCATTACTGTTATTAGGAGTCTAATTTGGACATTCGTTTATACAAGCTTTTCTCTTTGTTTTGTTTTGAAAATATTTGCCATAAATTTATATTATTTGTATATAATTTAGCCTATACAATAATTATATAGTAGACCTATAATATTTGTTTTTTTAAATCGTTTTATTAGTCATTATACGTTTATTTACTAAACGTAATTCCGTATTGTTTTCAGTAATGTGATTATGGATTGCTATGGTTATGATGTATGCCAGTTGAATGTGAACAAATTACAAAGCATATTGTTTTTGTGATTGTATTATAAACTTCTCGATTTAATGGAAACCCCTTCAATCCGTTAAATCGAATTCACATGCTTTAAATATAAGTAAGTAATGCATTAAACATTAAGAATTTGAAGCCAGTTAAATATTTTAGCCTCAAATTCTTTAACAAAAATTGACTTAAAGTTATTTAAATTTTATATATATATTTAATAATAATTAAGCTATGTAAAAATGATCCTGATGCTTAACATTTCTTATAACTCATATATATATTTTTAAAGATATTTCTTTGTTGAATAAATTGCAAAACAGTTTCACAAAGCATGTATTCCACTTTAAATAAAAAGAATATTACGTGATTAGTTGCAATTTGTAATCTGGAAAAAGAAATCTTTAATTAATCTCTACAGTTGTTTAAGAATATCTCTGAAAAACATATTTGAATGGAAGCTTATCAAGAGCCAATAGATAATAATTACTACTTCAAACATTCTTCATCGTTAGCTCCATTCAAACTTTCTTTTAGTAAAGAAATCGATACACTTCATCCAAACTTCGACTTGGATTTTTTTCACAAGTTTCAATATAATTTTCAAAAAGAGTGTTTAATGAATTTTGAGTATAAATTAATTAGTTACAAAACACTCATCATCAGCAGTTAATTTTTTTGTTATTTTTTTTATAATTCTGTAAATATTAATAAAGTTATCAATCTAAATAAAAATATCTCTTTAATGTCTTCAATAATATTACAATGACCTCAGTAATGTTGAATGTTTTTATTGGTTATAAATTATAATTCAGCAATTCATGCCTCTATATTAAAACTAACAAAGATTTCATAAAATTTGTAAATATAATTAAAACCATAATTTCAACATAATGGAATTTTCATTATCTTTTAATTAAGTGTTTAGAATGCCGATGCTTCAATGCAATTAATGGTTTAATTATGATGCCGTTAACGCGTTTCTGTCTTTGCTAAAGAAAGATGTTAATAATTTTTAAATTATTATTAATTAGTTTTGTTTACTATATGTTATTTGTAGCGTGTTTAAAAATGCATAAGTTTTATTTTTATTTTTATAGCTGAAAACGAATTTGATTTCTTGCTGAGTAATTTCACCGCAAGACATAAACCAGAAAGATTAGATGCTTTATGTAAAAGCACTAATTTTACTAAAAATGAAATTAGAATTATGTACCAAGGATTTAAACAGGTAATTAATAATCTTTCAAAAGATTTATCGATTCTTTTATTGTTATAAAACATGTATCTAATATTTGTAATCAGCAGTAACATCATATTTAATGTAATAATGAGAGGGGATGTGATGTTAAAAACTGATTATTTCATTATTAAATATCATTATTTAGCAATAAAACATATTTAATGTGAGGGATAACAATAAAATACACTTGAAAATACCAGTAAAGATTTTTATTAATGATAAATAACGCTTCAGCTTTTTTTTATAAAGAAAAAACTTTCATATGCGAAAATATATACAGCAGGGATGTTCAACCTTTTTTACTATGCGAACTACTTTTCTATACTAAGTTATTCGGCCAGCTATTCTCTTATATAGATCATGTTTCCGCAACCTGATATCTGATCACGTAAAACTGTGCAGTTAAATAAGCTTACTCATTTCTGAGAACCCACTCCCCCAGCCCTAAAAAGTTTAAAGAAACTTAAATGCTTTATTTGTGTATTTAAAAATTTATTTATCACTTTTAATTATTTTAATTCAACAAATAAAACAAATATATTGGAATAAAATATTTTTCTATTTTGGAAAATCAAAATTAGAAAAACAATAGATTGATTACAAATTCATAAGTTACTGGACATTCTGGTTGATTAAAAAAAAATTAATGTGAAATTTGGTATTGTTTGGATTTCTCAATATTTTCATAGTCAAGTTGATATGAAGAAATGGCCAATTATAGACAATCGTCCAGATGATCATTTGTAATTTGGTTTCTTGATTTTTTATGATGATCACATTTAAAAAGTGAATTCTGAAAAGTATATTGATCCATTTTGCGCAATATCAGTTAATATTGGAAATTTTTTATATGTATATTTCCAGATGATAAGAAAATTATTGATTTGATAATTTTAATGAAAAATAAACAATAGCAATACACTTAAAGAGAATTAAAAAATAATGATAAATTGTTATGTTTTCAGTTTTAATTAAATTTGTAAGGAGAAATAAACAAGAGATTGACCAAAAATTGCTCCACAATCAACGGGTTGAATGCCCCTGTTCTATACCAATGATTTTCAAGGAAATTTTTTATGAAAAAAGTTGTTGATAGTTGCACTGATCTGAAACATTATGATAGTCATATTATGGTAGTGTGTTAATATTTTCTGGTCATCTGAAGGACTGGGTTTAATTGCTGGTTACACATTTCTAAATTTTTCATTGAGAGGTTCAGGCTCAGCCCATTTTATCCCTTTATTCATTTTCTGAATTGAAATTCCCCATCATGGTGGTTATGGAAATGACAACTATTACATATAATTTGCCAAATTTACTTGTAACATGATTAAACTAATTTAGTATAATTATAATGTGATGAAAATTATTTTTATAGTGAATGGAAATACAAAATTTTTTATTCAATCCTTAATTTTATTTGAAAAAAAAGAGATAATTTTTAAAATTAACTAAATAAGATGTAGTATATTGATTTTGATCAGTAAAAATGTGATGAACCAGTAATAGAATGTAACAAACAAGGCATTTGCCTAACCAAAATTATAAAAGTATGTAGAAAATATCACAAAAGGAATATTCATTTTATTATTAGGGTGGCTGAATTTTTTTATTTTTCCTTTGGTGCCAAAATTTTAACTCTGACAAACCGGATAGTTCAATAAACACATTAAATAGAAATTTAGTACAGGTATCTTTGACTTACGATGGGGAAAGAGAATGTTCTGTTCCAATGTCTCTGTTGTAAGTCAAGAACTTTTTTTAATTCTTGATTTGTTTGATTTCTCTTTTAATATTTTCATAAATTAGATTTCTATTTAATTTAAAATAGTTAAACTTAAAGCATTCCTCGCCTTCTTTTTTTATGTTGAAATTTTCATCAGTAGTATTATTTCTGTTACTGGACATGACAGAGTTTTGATGAGATACAAAAATTGTAATGAGAGAAACACACTTTGACTGCTGATTAATAAATAACATGCCAAAGGCTATGATAAGTTAAAAGTTGGTGAATCATTCTAGCAGCTATTGTGTATTGTTGAAAGGATTTGCTTGTCGACTAATAGTGATGCTACAATGTATATATAAAGCAATGTGATATATGTATGATAGGGTGACCAGACATCCCACTTTTGGCAGGACAGTCCCGATTTTTAACAATTTGTCCCGCGTCCCGTGGCGTTTTAAAAAGTCCTGATTTTTGGAAAGAATGCACGACCAGCTAGGGAACGGCGGGAGAACGGGAAGGGAATATACGGTTTTCGGCGACCATGTGGCTATTTAGCCAGGATATGAGTTTTATATTATTTTTGTTAATTTTATAATGTTAAACTTTAATAATAACAAATAATTGTTGAGAACTGATTATCGAGAACTGCTTATCAAAGTTCGCATTGTTGATCAGTTGTTAGAATTCGACCACCATTGTTTGGACTTAATGAACAATGGCATTCTTTGGGATTGGCAACGACGAAAACATTTTGTAACTGTCTCTCAGACGATACACATCGTACTGCGTGCTAGTAAGCTAGTTAAACAAGTGAAATCATTACAAATCAGCTATTCAGATAATTTAGGTAAGTAATTTATTTATTTATTTCATAAATATATAAATTTTCTTGAATTTAGCAGACAGTACTCGTATTATTCATATTTTATACTGGCGGCAAAACGTGTAGCGCCGGCCTTGAAAGTGACACTTACGACTTATGTTACGGCAAATTCAGAGGAAAAATAATACAAGTTAGTAAGAAATATAGGATTAAAATTAAAACAATTTTTAAAATATGATTATTTATAACAATCAAATTAATTTAATTTATAAACTAACAATAAAATATGTTCATGTAATTATGCACCTACTTACTGTGTTTTTAAGCAATATGTATATAATAATTTATAATATAATTTTAAATTATTTTTTTTTAGATTTTTAACATAATGAGTAAGAAAAGAGAATGCAAAATCAACGATGATCTAAGAAGTGAATTTCCTTTTATTAAAAAAACCAGAAGCGATTATATGGTAAAATGTGAGAAACATAATGGTGAATTTTCTATTTCGCACGGCGGGAAGAATGATATTTCAAAGCAATTGGAGACACAGAAACATAAAAGATATTTAAATACTGCTGCATCTTCCTCCGAAATACAGGAATTTTTTTCGGAAAACAACCTATGGAGAGGAAGAAAAGAAATTTGCATTAGCAGAAGGACTTATGTCTTTTCATGCTATTAATCACAATCATTCCTTCAGATCTATGGACTGTACGTCACAAATTGTCAAAAAGTTATTCAACAAAAAATTTGCCTGTGCTAGAACAAAATCCGAGGCAATTATGTGTAATGTGCTTTCCCCATATGCATTTTCAGAATTAAACAAAAATCTAGAAAAAATTAATTTTATATCCATATATTCTGACGCATCTAATCATAAGGATATAAAGTTATTTCCAACCATTATTAGATTTTTTGATTCGGAAACCGGAATAAAAATTAGAATTTTAGATTTCGTTTCTTTGCCCGGCGAAACTTCTGAAATAATTTTCAGTTCCATTATTAATATTTTGGAAAAAAACAAGTTAAAACTTAAAATGATTGCATATTGTGCAGACAACACGAACGCAAATTTTGGAGGAAAAGAGAGAAGAGGTACAGATATTATTTTTTATAAATTAAACAAAAACCTTAAACAAAACATTATTGGTGTTGGTTGTGCAGCGCACATAATACATAATGCCATTCAAATAGCTGCTGACTTGTTGCCCGTAGATGTGGAAAATACTGTTATTAAAATATATTCTTATTTCTATATATACAGTGTGCGCGTTGAAATGCTTAAAGAATTTTCTGAAACTGCGGAAGTCGATTATCAGAAAATACTTGGATACAGTAAAACGCTCTGGTTAGCTCTTTTGCCAGCTGTAGAAAGAATTTTGAAAAAAAACGATCCTTTGAAATCCTACTTTCTATCACAGGATAAATGTCCTAGAATTTTAGAAGAGTTTTTTGAGAAAGAATCTTCAAAAATTTGGCTACAGTTTGTACACAATCAAGCAGCTCTTTTTCAAAATGCTATAAAACTTATTGAAGGTGACAAAATTTCGGTAATCGAAGTAGCAAATGAAGTTAATAATTTAAAATTTCAGTGTCTAGAGCGGTTAGAAAATAATTTTCTTCCGTTAAATATCCGTAATAGTATAAGCCAGCTAGAAGAACAAGGTGCAATAAATCCTGCAGATATTATGAATCACGTCAAAAAGTTCTATAGTAACTGCATAGATTATTTAGAAGAGTGGACGGTACATTACAATGATATTGGAATTTTCATTGGGTTACATTAAAACAAGAACTTAATTGGAATGATGTGCAAAAATCATTCGATCATATTACTCAAAATTTCCTATATAGTAATATTTCCGAAAATTATCTTTTTTAATGAGGTATCATTATTAAAAAAATATATTGATAAGGAAAAGGTTAAATCTTGGGCATCAGCAAAAATAACAATAAACAACAAATGGTTAGAAATATTTCATCATTTTGAAACAAACCATGTTCCATACAATTAATGCACTAAAACTTGCGGAATACGCGCTGTCCTTACCATGAACTAATGCTGACACTGAACGTGTTTTTTCTACCGTAAATAAAGTGTGGACATCAGAAAAATCACAATTAAGTGTTGAGACTTTGAAAGCCATTTTATGTGTGAAATATAATTTAACAAATTCTTGTGAAAAATTTCATGACCTT
>WUQG02077494.1:0-27119 GCA_011317285.2 Androctonus mauritanicus | reverse complement strand
GCCTCGTATACAAATAGGAAATCAAGATCATACACGTACCACTAGTCATATTTCGCGTACCACCAGTGGTACGAGTATCACAGGTTGAGAACCGCTATACTATAATATACATTCAATATTTTCATGCCAAAACCGAGAAGATAGCATGAATGTGCTCTAATTTTGTATGGCATTATAATAATTAAAAAAAAAAAATAAAGTTTTCTGTCTTCTAGTAATGCTCTTAACTGATTTTAATCATTCATAAGACTTTAAAAACAATGATTTTAAAATTAAAAAAAAAATAGTCTACTCGAATATCTTTCAAAATATATTCGATTCAGATTTTCAAATCAAGTGATGGGTTGGAATATATTCAAAGAATTTATAGATAATGTTCTTATAAAGCTTATCGGATCACTTTAGTTTTGTGCTGGAAAGGATATAATTCGTATTATGTTCAATAAACTGGTGGCACTTGTTTCAAACTTCGGCTCGTATTGAGGCGTTACAGTTCGTGTTAGAAGTGATGTAGATAGTATTGAGGCTTTTAGTGCTTATTGGAGGCGGTTAGTTCGTTTTCCAGATGTTACATTTCGTATCTGGGGTGTTGCAGTTGGCATTGTACTAATGGTACTGAAGATGATATTGAAGTTACTTATCATCTAATACCGAAACATTACAGTCATATTGAGACTTTTAGTCCATATTGGAAGCGCTTTATACTATACTGGAAGCGGGTGCAGCTCTCATTAAAAATGTTTTATTTTTATTGAAACGCTTCATTTCGTAATGGAAGTACTAAAACTGCCCATATTGAGGCTTTCAGTCTGTATTGAAGGAGTGTATATTATTAGTCTATAGTAAATTGTATTGAAAGCGTAAGAGATTGTATTGAAGATGCTATTGGGGCCTTCAGTCTTTATATTTCAGAGGTTATAATTCGTATCGAGTCACGTTGGAGACAATATAGATTAGAAAAACAACAGTTTGTATTGCGCTTTTATTTTATTTTACAGGCATTATAATGTCGACGTATTGGTTGTGCCTCAGATCACACCGAAGGCACTAGACGATAACACTTATTTAAAGCATCGATTCGCCATTTATCAAACGTTATAACCTCCCTTACATTTTTTTTTAGTCGACGAGAGAGCTCCAAGCGTAAAGTTATGCTAGTATAAGAGTTTAAAAAGTTAGGTGAACAACCTAAAAATATTTATAAGCCTTGTTTTTAATCATTTATTACTTTTTTTTATTAATTTTTTAAATAAAAAAACAAAGTAAATTTTAGACAGTAATATTCTAAATTTAAAAACAAAATGCACAAAATTATTTTTCTTAATTTCTTTTTTAAAAAACTGTTCGTGTTTAATAAGTTTTCGGAAAATTTATATAATATATTTTTTTTGTATAATGTTTAATTTATAATTACGTCTTATAAAAAGAAGAAAAAATTTACATAACAAAAACGATCATTTGAACATTATAAAATTTTAATAACAACATCCAAAGTTTTTTTATTCTTTTTTTTTCTTTCGATATTTTAAATTCTATCAGGATGTTTTATTATCTGCAACAGTTTCCTTAAGCAGCTGTTATTGCCAATCAATCTCTTTTCACAGTTGTAAATGACAGTATGTAGCCAAGAAACTTCACTTTTGTTAGAAAAATTGTTAAGATTTTAGAAAGAATTAACTTTTACTATGTATGAAAGCCTACAACAAATTTTCAGCAGTTGTAAATCATATACTGGACATTTATAGCCAGCAAGAAGTTGGATACTTATGCGTTATAAATTATAAATACCGAAAATATTACATAAACTATATATATATATATATATTTATATAATTTTCAGAAATATGTTTAAATCTCTGACTTCAATTTATTTTCATGTTTTAGTATACAAAGGCTTATTGTAGATTATGAGAAGAAAAGATGAATTGCACAAATTTATATTCGGAGCACGAACGGTATGCAAATGATTGCATAATAAATCATTTAATGCAAAAATATACTGATTTTATTTCAAGATAAAAATATATATATACTTATATAAATTTTTTTTTTTTTTGATTTATACTTTTCTATTAATTAGAATAAAAGATAAGCAAATAAAATAATTGTTTATAAATCATATCGCTCTCCACAATTAATTTTGATGAAAATATTTTTCCAATGATCGAAAAAAAAATAATAAAATAAATTCGTCATTAATTAAAGTAACCCTTTATAATTTTTTTTATCTACATTAATTATATTTTTTTAATTAAATACAAAATTTTTATTATTTTTTTTAAAAAAAAAAGACAGTATTAAATACTGTAAATAAATTTTATTTTTTCAAATCTGGTTTCTTCGTGATTAAAGATTAATTTTAATTAGAATCTTGTTAATTTTTATTTTTTAGATTTTTCTAATTTAGGAGAGTACGTAATTAAAGAAAAAAAATTATAATAAGTAAATATTATTTATTAAAATTATTATTTTTTTTATTTTTTTATTAAAATGAAAATTATTATTATTATTTACTTCTTGTTATTTTAAAATGTAAATATTTTTTTATGTTTTATTTTTTCTTTAATTAAAAAGTTTCTGAATAGAAATATTTTATTGATAATTTTTTTTTTTTTTATATAATGACATTACTTAAAATTATTTTTATAAAATTAATTATAATAATAATATTTCTACATTAGAAAAAAGCAAAAATGCATGGTAATGCATTAAAGTTTGTTTACGAAAGATAGCTTGAAAATTAGTAAAGTATCATGAGATATATCTTAAAAAATTAACTATTGAAGAACTATGAAGCAATATAACTGCAAGAAAAAATATATATATATGTATTAAAGATATTTCTGCTTGTTTTCAGATACATATTCAAGTTTTTTTAGAATTAATTAAACTGTATTAAAGTAACTTTCGCATAAATTTTCATCTCCTATTCAATGGAGAGTGGTATCATCAAAATTTTTATATGTTTATCTAGTTAGATGCAATGCTGATAATTCAAAAGATGAAAAGAGTGAAAGAATATATTAAGAAAAAAAATATATATATATTTAAAAGAAATATATTTTTCATAAATTAAAAAAAATAATAATATTTCTTGCAGATCATTCCATTTTCTCTTTACAGCATGTCAATTTCGTAAAATCACGGATGCAGTCGCCATGGCAACAATCAATCCAAGAGAAATCCGGATCATTCTAATTAAGTTGAAAACGTTTGCTTTTCGTTTCGACATGACTTCATAACTGTTTAATTTCTAATAATAAATCTAATAGCGAATATTAAAATAATAACTATAAATCGTAGCAGTTTATAGGTATAATTCGTAGTGTAATAATCATATATTTTGTTAAATTTTAGTCCATTTAAATCGAAATTATTACAGATAACGAATTTATTAATGATCTTAATTCTCTATCTCTCTTATTAAATTACCTGAAAATGGTAACAACATTTATTATTTTTATCACTTTGATTGTTAATTATTTTAATTAAATTTTTTTTTCTTTCTCTTAAATATGATATCCGAAGAGAAAAGAGGAAATTGTTTAAAACTTTTGTTCTTAGTGGAAACTGGATAAATCTTTCCGAAATGATTATTCAATGATAAAGTAAAAAAAAAAAAAATCTTACATTTTATCTCAAACCACAAACTGAACAAGAAAGACTAAGGTAAGATTTTTAAAGTGAAAAAAGAATCTTTTAGTAAAGAAACACAAGCTCAAAACACTTCTTATCTATACTTCTTCATTTTTCTTTCTTTAGTTTTTTTTTTTTTTTTTTCTTTTTTCCCCTTCCTTCGCATCCTTTCCTTTAATAGTTTCTCTCTTCTGGAAGTCTGTAGTAATACGTTCCGATAAAAGATGAGAAATTACAATTCTTTTTTAATAATATATAAAAATTTTTGTCTTTCCTTTATACGCATTTCTTATCGTTCAAAAATTTTTCATGTTACATAAAAAAAAAAAATTTCTCTTAAAATGATTTCTCTTTGCACCTCAAAGATATGGATAGATCTATAACTTATACTCTTTCAGATTTTATTTTTACTTATCTGGATAAGTTTTAATTGTAATAATTCATTTATGAAGTTAAAAAAACATCTTGCATCTTTTATTGTTCGCCCATTAAACTTTATCCAATTCGAACATAGAAACATAGAAACATCCATAGAACATAGAAACATAGTCTTAAAACTCGAAACGAAGTTTATCAATAATAAATGTAAATACTTATTTATTTATTTATTATAAACTATAGCGTTTTTTATCCGAAAGATATAAATTTATAAAATATTTATTAATTTTAGTCGAATTCATTTTATCTGATCAATGAGAGCGTCTAAAAAAAAGACATTTAACTAAAAATTCGTCTTGGATTTATTATTTATTATAAACGTATAAATAAACAAATTCTCTATATACGTTCCTTTATTGAGAAGTTGTAGTTGTTGAAGTAATAACCGGAATTCCTTCATCTATAGAATTCTGAGGAAGAAAAGGTAATATGGTTCTAACATGGAGGAACAAGATCAAGTCTTGTTTCTCATATCCGGAATTCATCCTGATATTTTTGTTACACAGATCACAGTTCTTATTAATAGGTGAGAATCTAGTTGATGGGATCTAAAATTGTAAAACGTGCAAGAACTAACGGAAGAGATTGATGTAAACAGCATCCAGCAGCACACTTCTTTCGCTCATATTTACTTATATATATATATATATATATATTTAACTATTTGTGGTAAAATAAAAAAAGTGAATTCTTAAGGTTAATAAAACTTATAAAACATCCTGTGAATATTTAAAATTCTTCCATTTAAATTACTTTTTTTATTTTTTAAAATAACTCTGTTGATGAAAAATAGTTTTTTAAATGTTCTAGAGACGATTCATGAAATTTTTCAACAATTTTAAGAATGGATTTTATCTGCTCTGTTTAGAGAGATCTTATTTACTTTTTTTTAACAACCAGAGTAAAAATATCGAATAAAAAAATAAATAAATAAACGGCTCTTCTTTAAATTAAAAATTCGTCAAACTAGAGAAAAACAAAAATATTTTAAATTTATTAAATAAATCATCATCAGAATAGTTTACATTCCAAGATTAACTTGTTTACTCCGAATCTGAATGCAAGTTACGATTGTTAATGGTTTGTTTAACAAACAATCCGACATTTGCGTTAAATTAATTTTAGTTTATATTCTTGATTTTTCTTAAATGCAGAAATGCATGTTTTATATTAAAATTCTAACATATTTTAATAACTTAGATCAAATGCAAATCTAGTTTATTTAGATGATAAATTTAGAGCATCTGTTAGTTTCTTATCGAACAACGTACAAATATATTTTCTAAGAATTTATAATTAACAATTGACGTTTCTTCTTAAAAAATAATTCTAGTTATTAAAATCCCATTTACAACGTTATTTTTTTTTAAATAATTTAAGTACAGAGATGCTCCAAGAGCAGCATCTGTTTCTTTCTCAACAACCAAGCACAGATATCATTTATTAAGATGCTCTATTTAGAGCACGATGATATAGTTTACAAGATGCTTATGAGGGGGATGTTTATTAAAAATAAGAAGTAACTTTTAACATCACTCCAAAATAAGAATATTTTGTTTGGCTTCTTCGAAGTAGAAATTGTTTTAAAAAAAATGTTTGTATTCTGTTTTAAAGACGTATTAATTTAATTTTAATTGATATTTGTAGAGGAAAATTAAAATTAAATTACATTAAGTCACGAAGAAAACAAAAAAAAAAAAAAACAAATTCGTTCTCAGCAGACTTTCTAAATTATACATTAAAAATTTATTTAGTCGACATTAATTATCACGTAATGTGTAGTGTAGCGAGTTAAAAAATGCTAGTTTCTCTTTAAAATAAAAAAAAGGAAAAAAAAATATATATATATATATATATTCTTAAGTTTTATTATTATGTGTATCCCGTCATCCTGTCTATCCATTTATTCTGCAATGGATAATCATATGATGACACAAATGTATTATGTTGTCTGTTGTACTGGCGCCATATATCCCCTCCTACACTACTTTTTGGATGACGCCCTATGGTTCCTTGATGACATGTTCCACCCCCTAGGGTACAATTGCATTTTCTCTTTCTGCTGTAAAAACACATTACTCTCTACCCACTCTACCTCGTATATAAAGTTAGAACATTCTACAATACATTGTCATCGCGTTATTTCATGTTGTGGATGTGAAATATAAAGTTATATAGCTAAAATGTTATAAAAGATGTATTAATATGCGGCAATCAAAGCGGATAGTAAAACAAAACAACTCTATGGAGTATAATATAAAAATCTGTGCTATATACTAGACAGTATCGTCATTTATTTATTTATTTATTTTTTTTTTTTTTAATCATTCTGTGCTTTTTATAAATCTGATATTTTTTAATTAATACCGGCTTCGCGGCCGATATCACTAGCTATGCAGTGAAGACACTTTTACGGTGATATTAAAATGTTTAGTTATCTTAATTTATTAATGAAGCAATTTCTCTTATAAACCTCGTTAAATACGTTTATAACTCGATAGATAATTTATAAAATTATTAAAATTTTAGCTTTAAAACTTGATAATTTTTGAATATTTTTGATATTTACGTTTTAAAATTATACTTTGTTCAAATTTTAATTGAATGTCATTTTCTTAATTATTATAATTTTACAGTCGAGTAGATGAGATGCGATTACACACATATTTAGAAAAATTTTAATTTTAAAGATATCCATAACTTGGCAAGGAGATATTATCTTAATTACTGCTATCTAAATGCCTATAAAATTAGTATTTAGTCGTTAATAAAATATACTTGTATATGGTATAATTACTGTTTTGAAGCTTAACCAAAAATGGGAGTTTTTAGAGAGAGAGAGGGAGAGGAAAAAAATTGATATAAAAGAGAAAAATATTCAAAAATTCCCATTAAACAACTAACTGTCAACAACAAAATTAAAGGCGTTGTCCGATTAATGAAACAACCATTCCGACAAAAGAAAAACTTAACACGTCTGATGGTGTGACTGCATAAGTTTGTTAACTGATTCCATTCGAGTATTTCATGAATTTCTTAATGCGTGACCGAGAACGTTAATCTGAAATGCTTTTAACTTTTGTGACAAATGCCGTGAGGAACAATTCGGAAGGTTTCTGATCACGAACACTCACTAAAGTCACGCAAATCTACCCCCAAATTTATAAGAATCGATATAGAGAATATATATGTTTATTTATATATTTTTTTTCGGAAAATACATCATTATAATAATAATAATTATCTCATATATATTTGATAAATTTTAATTAATTTTAGATTGTGTAGATTTAAAATAACATTACCTAACTCTCTGATAACGTGACAAAAGAAGGAGAATTTCTATAAGTAATTTACTTCTTTTCTTTGTTGATAAAACATGCGTTGAATGTAAGATAAATGAGATTTTGACCTCGGGATACTGTGTAGACGAAACTTAATATTTCACTACAATTAACTTCTACTCTATCTTAACATAAAAGACTCCATTCTCTACATGACAAGATTTTTGGGAAGATCTTCTTTTATATTTCAATATATAATATTAATATTCCTACTCTGTACTATATTATTTTTGCATAATTCAATTTTGCATATTTTGTATATAATTTATTATTATTATTCTAATTAAATTTTTAAAAATTTTTCTCATTTAAAATAAGATAAAACGAGAAAACGAAATTCGAAAGTTGATTTCATTTACTGGTGTAAAATAATTGTGTTTTGTCGATGAAATATATTTTAAAAATTATCTTAATTGAGTAATTACAGAAATGAACAAAATTTAAAAATCAATTGCATTTTATGATCGAAATAAATATAAATAAAAAAAAAATATATTGTATTTTTCACTGAAACTGATAAGTTAATTGAGTTTTCTTACTGAAAAGTACAAAATTTGATGTTAATTGTATTTTATAATCGAAATAGACATGAAATACGAAATGCATTAATTGCGTTTTATTCTTAAAATTGATTTAATTGAATTTTTATACTGAAATGAACAAATTTTAGAATTTAATTTAGTTTTCTGACCTTGAATTATTTTTCACAAATTTTAATTAGTTTTTGAAGATATTAATTATTATCATTATTATTTTTATATAATTTTTGAAATTAATTTTCACTTTTTATAGACGTTATCATAAACAACATTAATGACATGTAATCTTATTATCTTCGGAAAATTATCGAAATCTTTTTTTTTTCTTTTTAAGTATAAGATAAATATTAAACAGATTATAAATAATATATAAATAAATAAATAGAAAAAAAAAGAATATTCGAATTAAAATAAATATGGAAACGCTCATCTTATTAAACAGCAAAAAAATTTAAAATTAAAAAATTTTTTTTCTCAAAATAACGATTTTAATAAACATATAAATCATCAAAGCGAAATTGATGATGAAAAGGTGGCATAATTATTAACATACACAAGGAAATTTATTAAAAAATAATGATTTATAATAAAATATGCAAATTTTATGTGTCCAGTTTGCTTTATTGCATAAATCCTTATTTAAAAAAAAAATAATAATAATAATTCAGAGTAAGAATTTTAATCAATAGAAAACTTACTTTCTACCATTTTATAAAAATAGAAATTTTATTTGTAACAGTAATCTCTATATATTCACGTTTCTTTCGGTGCTTTTATCTCACCTTTCTATATCATTACCTTTGTATTACATCAAATTTCAAGCATATCGCGTATTCTTATGAATTCTTTCATCATTTGTCTTTAGAGTGACATATAATCTAAAGAATATTCTGCTTTAAATCATTTTATTCTTAGAAATTCTTTTTTTTTTATAAACTAATTATGAAAATTGAAGATTTTATAAATTAAAGAACTTTTATTATATATTATAATAGATAAATTTAAATTTTTGTCAATAATTTATTTATTTTTTTTATTTTTTTTTATATGAATTAATTCATAATATAATTTGTGTGCTTAAAATCAACACATGTTGTGAAGGTGTCTTTGCTGTAAAACACGGTTTCTTTAGGTAAAGATGACTTTACAGGGTTTTTCTAAAAATACGATGCCGTTAAATTCGATATTGATATAAGATATTTTGAGGTATCTTTGGTTTCTTCTTGATGATTTTTATGAAAGCAATATTCAATTTTCGTAACTATACATCGGTTATTTCTTTAGTTTTTTTTTACATCAATTTTCTTTCGCGTCATTTTTGCTTTTCTTTTCTTTTAACCAACTTCCTTTAGATGCCCTTTTTCCTCAAAATTGATGGTCCAATCCATCTCTGTCAACCCCAAACTGGAGGGTGCAAAACAACTCTTTCTTCAACCTAAGATGCTGCACAAAGATGTTCGTACCTCTTATTATGAATTTTCAATACTTAAAATCGTTTGTGATTTATTCTAGGATAATTTTCAACGTTTTTAAAAAAACATTATTCATATATTTTTTTTTTTTTTAAATTCTTAAAAATATCATCTATAACTTTTTTAAAACTGTAACGGAGAGTTCGTCAACAGTGAGCAAAAATTGAAAAGTTCGAAAGAAAGATAATTTAGATATTTTTAAAACGTTAAAATTTATTATAAAGTTTCTTAATGAGTTATCTGCAGATATAACACAGTTAGAATTTTAAAATATTAATTAAAGTTTTAAAATAACTTTTTTTTTTTTCCTTCTGCTATTTTGAAGTTTTTAAATTTTGCAACTGCGATGTTTCTCATATACGCGTGCAGCTTTATCTCGAAATATTTACTTAATTATTTTAACTAAAAATTAATTAAATTCATAAACAAAAAATTCACGCAATATTTACTTGATTATTTTAACTAAAATTAATTAAATTTTAACCCAAAATTAAACTCGCATCTTAACTGAATATAAACTTATTAATATTTAAGCGAAACTCTTGAAGAAGAAGAAGAAGAAAGAAAAAGATATAAAAATGCATATTTTATAATTCACGCGGTTTCTTTTTGCATACAGTATATTCCTGTCGTAAAAAAATGATACATAAAATTTATATTTTATGTAGCTACTAAAATGCTTATCAAATAGGATGAACATAATATTACCATCGAAAAAATACAATAAAAAAGAAGGATATAAAAATTTGACATTTCCTCTCTTATAATAGTAGATAACACGTCAAGTTATATAACATTCTTATCATACTTCTTATAACTATAAGAACGTGTAACTGATTCTGATCAGTTGAGCAGACGTTTCTCATTGATTCTTTTGTGTTTTTGTACCTCTTTCCATTATCTCAAAGCAAGAATAAACACAATTTCCTTTTTCAAGTATGGATCAATAAATTTTTCGATAGGATATCGCACATACACGGAGAGGAGAAGGTCCTAGAAGCAAAAATAAAAAACTATATGAAGAAGTAAAAAAGAAAAGTGCGATTTGAGAGAAAGAATTGTCTGGATTATTCGGTGTCACTTTAGATATTTAGCTTCATCTGTTTCAAAAGTTCTCTTTTCTGTTTTTTCTTTTTTTAAAAAATCATTGACCCGATCAGACTATACTAAGAACAGATTTTCTTAGAAGCTTTATAATAGAATAATGTCATATTTAATCTTACCTGCTCGTCCAGATTAAGGTTCACCCCTCTGCTTATAAAAGTTGATCGAACCGCTATTTTCTTTAAGATGCGTATCGAACTAGTTCCATTTGAAGAATATTTCTTCTTTTTTTTTCAGCCATTTTTTTTTCTTTCTTTCTTCTACTTAAATTTCTTCAATCTGACGGAGAACTTATAATGTTATATTCTCTATTTGCTTCAGCAAAACTTCCGGATTACAAATTACTTTAAGAGAGAATATATGTAATGGATGTAATATTAGAGGATTTTTTTCTATTAAAAAAATAAATTTTATTACTTTTTTTTTTGTATTATTCTAGTCTCGATATTTTTTTTACGTTTTATGAAAATAGAATTTATTGATTTATCGTTATTTTTATTCGTAAATCTAAGAAATTATTAATGAATTTTTGCAATATTGCGTAATAATTCTGCTAGAAAAAAAAAATTTTTTTCCTTCTTTTATTTTAATTATTACGTCATACGTTGTATATTTTAATTTAGAAAATAAAAAAAGAAAGAAAGAAAAAAATATTTTTCAATTTCAATTATTACGAAACAAAATTGAAAATTAATATTTATTTCTAACAACATTTTTCGTATACAATTTAAATTTATGTTTATTACGTTACGCTTTTTCATTATTTGTTACCATTTATTTTTACGATAATAAAACTTATTTAACAAAATATTACTAACATAAATTAAATTTCATTTCGTCCGAAAAAAAATTAATAATAATAATAATAATAATAATAATATGAGATATTTAAAATTTATATAAAAAAAAAACAAAATTAAATTTGGAAACGTTGAATAAATTCATAAATAATAATATCTGAGAAAATATCAAAATTAATTTGGAAGAAATTATAAATCACGTGATTTGTAGGAAATGCGATCACGCGATTAATGCAATTAATCAATCACCTGATCAGCAAAATAATTAAAGTATTACAGACGTGTTTGCCGCTAATCACTAAAGATGCGAAAATATTAATTTCTTTTATGTATTCATAGCGAAATTCGGTAATTATCCTAAAATACATAAAAATCTTCATCTAAATATTAAATAATCTCATTAACGCTAAAATGAATTTTTATAAAAAGAAAAAAAATAATAATAATTCCAAAATTCCATTGTTGTCATATGATATTTATTATCTTTTAACAAAATGTAAAGTTTAAACTTTATTATTCCCTATCTTAGTGAAAAGTTTATCGAAAAGTACACACACAATATCAAACAGTCATAAACACATCCAGATCAAACTTTAAGATAATAATTAACCAAAGATATGCCACTTATTATCATTATCGTAGAATGTTAATTAAGTATTTAACTGATAAATGACTTAAAGTAACAATGTACTAGAATTTATTTAGCCATTGACTTTATCTTTTCATCGTGAATAAACTTTTCACCAATGAATTTTCCTTGCGGGATATCTTCAAAATTTCGAATAGATTCAAAAAAAAATCTTCTATAGATACATAAATTTGCATGATGAAGATTTTTAATAGTAAAACGTTTTCAGATGTAGTAATAAATCGCTTTAAGAAAAAAAAAAACAATAATAAAATTTTTAAATTTTGTAATTTATATACATGTGTATATATATATATACATAATTTTTAAAAATGTTGTATATTTAAAAATACAATATTTTGTATTTTTATCACAATGAAACTGTACAACTGTGCTATTAAAATAACAAAATGTATTTTTAAAAATGCATTTTGTGTTTTTACAACAATGAAACTGTACAACTGTGCTGTAAAAATAGCAAAATGTATTTTTATAATAATAAAACTGTACAACTGTGCTATTAAAATAACAAAACATATTTTGTATTTTTTCAACAATGAAACTGTACAACTGTGCTATTAAAATAACAAAACATATTTTGTATTTTTACAACAATGAAACTGTACAACTGTGCTGTAAAAATAACAAAATGTTGCATTTTTAAAAATACAAAATGTTGTACAACTACTAAAACAGTATACAACTAAACAACAAGTGTTATAGTTGTATTTAGTTGTTAAAAGTTGTTAGTAGTTTTAGTGTGTTTAGTTGCATTTTTAATGTTGTAATTTTTAAAAATGTAAATTATGAGATTACTAGATTATTTATCAATTTAATTTTATTAAAAAAAAAAAAAATTAATTAATCATGCGAGTCACGATAATTTTCAAAATATTAGAAGTAATCTTTATTATGATGTCAATATGAATAATTAATTCCTCTTTCGGTAGTTAATAAATGAATAAATTTAATTTTTAAATCTTTATTAAAACATGCAAAATATGCATTAATAATAATGGACAACTATCTTAAATAAGTTTTTAACTAAGTTCTAGAATGTTTCGGTTCAAAAGGTGTTTCTGAAATTTTGCAAAATTTACAACTTTTATGGATAAAATCAAATTATTACATTACGTCTAGTAAAAACTTCTAGTTTAGAGATCACATGACACCGATAAATTTATAAATTTTGGTGAACTGGTTATTAAGTCACGTCAAGAAAATTTATAACTTTCACAACAAAAAAGAAAAAAAAGATGATGATACAAATTTTACATGTTTTCCATAATGCGACAATGAGAGATTTATAGTTAAAATTTTATTACGTCAACATATTGACAAACCTTAATATTAATCCCAAAATTACAGACACTTAAAGTTTTATGTCGATGATAATTAATCCAAAATGAAATTCTGTACACAAATTTTGATTAGAATCTCGTGTAACACAGTTAATGTTCTACTGGGCTTTAAAAAAAAAGGAAGTTGTTTTTGAACTCTTTTTTTTTCTATTATCCAATTTTAGGTGAAGGGAGAAAAAAAACAAATTAATACAAATTAGCGGATGAAAATCGAGAACAAAATTAAAAATCGATCCAGATAGATAAATTCGAACAAATTGACCGAATCTGTAAGTAATTTACTTGAAGCAAATTGCATCCGACATGCTTCATCACATCTGTCGCAACAATTTTGCAACTATGCACTCATGTTAATGGAGCGTATGCTACTAGAGAAATAAAAACCAACTATTTTTCTTTCACACTTAAAATATTTTTACTATTTTACAAAATCAAACCGGTGAAAATACTAAATAGGGAAATGTCTTAATAACAATCGTAATTGCAACATATTTAACGAGATTCATTAAGTTTTTCGAAATTGTTTCTGTTTAAAGTTAACTCTACGAGACATTGACAAATAACTTCAAAAACATTTTCAGCATCTTTCGAACGCATCGCTGCTTTTCATTGGTGCAATCAATCCATGTCTGTAGAAAGGATGGTTCATTTTCCATTTGTCTATGTCCTAGTTGATTTTTCTCTATAATCCCTCAAAAATTCTTATGAATAATGGCAATTTATTCAACTACCATTTACGAGCATTACGTGTGCATAATAATTATAGAAATGCTACTTATTAACATTAAAACTCGTTACATTCATCAGTAATTTTTAAATAATTACTCAAATGCAATAATCTGTCTATTTACGGAAGAATACGTTCCATAAAATCTCTCCTGTATATCAGAATTCCGTAAATCAATACCAATTTTTCTATTATATCCAGTGTGTGTGTATATATATATAAGTGGATGTGTCTTAAGGAAAAAAATCTCGATTATATCATGTAACAAACACGTACTTTTCCATTATACTCTACTCCCATTACTGTACGTATAAGTGGAGATGCGCAACAATATCTATCTTAACCCAACGATGAAACAAACACAAATAATGTAGAAAAATATTAAACTGCAACACTCCGAATACTTAAAAATCTAGAAAAACGAAACAATTTTTACATATCGTTTGTTGCTTCGGGAAATTTGACACACCTTAATGTCGAAACTAAAGTTCCGCTCGATAGTGACATCAACTGAGACCAGAAAAGAATTTTAACGTATGTTCATATTAGGAGAACATAAATATTTCCACCGCTAATATTAAAAATTATACCATTTTTAACTATCTAAAATATTTTGTGATATTTATAAATTTTTATCATATTTTTCAAAAACAAATCTCCATTTTTTCGAATTTTATAAGTGATTTTTTCCGTAAATTCCATTATAATCAATAACCAATAAAGTTAAAACGTCGATGCTATGTTAGCTCGCGATGATTGGCTGCCAATTTTTATCCAATAACATTAATTGGTCGAAATGTATAAATTCGAAAGTAGGCGTTTATATGTTAATATTAAAAAAAATTTTTAACCAATAAAACTTTTTAAATTATTACTGTAATAATCAATAACCAATAAAGTGAAAGATCGATATTAGATGCATTTACAATGATTGGCTATTAATGTGTGGCATTGATAACATTAATGCGTTTAATTAAATTTTAAAAATTTCATGTTTTTGATTATTTACAATGAAAAAAACGTCAATTTTAATTTCTTTAATATTGATATCGGGTGATTTGATATTGCAAACCAGGTAAAGTTTAAATAAAATAACCATTATTGTACAATAATATGATTGGACCGTTTACAGAATTATTTTATTATATGTTATTTCGAAATTGCATGTGGTTCATGGAAATTTTTTTTCATATTTACAAAAGTATTCATTTTCCGAGAGAAATTTATTATCGATATATCATGCGGTATTCACGTCAAATAAAACGGTAGCAGATTGAAGAATACTTGGATATCAAGAAGGCAGTGTCAATGCAGTCAACAGATTTGTAGTCAAGTTGAAACAAACTTATTGAACTACATTGAAAGAAGTAATTTCTCATGGTTACAGCTGCCAAGACAACAAGAAGAGTGAACAAAAATGCCAATATCATCTTGTTGACAGATAAATAGTAGAAAAAGAAATAGCAAAAGTCGCCAGTAAACACTATGTGTTGGACTGTATTGTAAAAACTTTCATACCGTTCCACATCTAGAGATGAGTTTAAAGACCATTTTTAAAGATTTATTAAATTTAATAAAAATTCTTAGGGAATAAAACAAGATATCTCGTGAAAATGAATTGGTTTAAAATATATAAACCGTCATAATTTTTTTTTTTTTTACTTCGCTCGAAGAATACTTGTTTATCATGAGAAAGTTAAAGTCGGAATAGCATCTTATCTCGATTCCCTATCGATAGACAAGAACATTTGTTATAAGTTAAGCAAGTTTTTGTAAAAACTCGCTTATAACAAATGTCTCTAAGGGAGTGTATCTGTCAAAAAGTAGGTTGAAGATGTATTAATGATTGAGAAGTGCCCGACCGGCTTACGGCTGATGATGATGAAGTTTAATATGATAAGATCTTGTTACAATGTAATCTTCAGATGACTTACACGAAGGTCGATGCTAAATAATTTCATTTCTTTGACATTTTCAGCTGACGACCACATATATTTTTTTTTTTTTTTTTCGGTTCTCGAACGAGATCTTTATGTTAATTAGAATAAAAATTCCTGGCAAAGTTTTGTAGCAGGATTAACCATAACGAATTTCAAAAGACGTAAATAATACAATGCATAGTAATAACTTACAGCTGTGGATTTTGATATTAAAATTGGTTCATTTTATATGATGTTAAAAGCTTCTAGATCAGTCAACAAGTAATTAAAGTCAATATATTAATTTTTGAACATCTCTGGTTGTTGGCAAACTTTTCTACATATATTACCGAATTTATATATACACACACATATATATATATATCGATTTAAGTTTCATTCTATTAATTTTGTTTAATGAGTCAATATGAATTAATAAAATGGACGGATATAAATCTCGTCAATTGTACGAAACTTCCGGGATTAGTTTCCTCTATTGCTGTTTTGAAACTATCGCGTTTTCAATTACCGATCGATATCTACGTAATGCTGGTATATATAAAGATACCAAACAAAAATCAGAAAAATTCATATATATACATCTCTTTTAGGGTTTTTTTTTGGATAATGGATAAATCTATCAAATTTCCTACTTTTCAAACTGTTGCAACTTTTTCTAACTCGCATTTTTTAATGCTAAAATATTCGAAAATATGTTTTACACTTTCGCTAGTAGTTGAACAGGCAGCCTATGTTTTTATTTGTGATCGATTTTTATTAATCCTGTTTGTAAACAGTACGGTTTAAAAAGTATTGAGAACAAAATATGCAGCAAAAATTTGAAATATTTATTACTTATATATGCAAAATTAATTTTACTTCACATAAATTAAATTTTTTTTTTTTTGGAACATCTTTAGATACAATTGTTTAATTTTGCATACAGGACATATAAGAATACTTCTTTAGGATGCCATCCAGTCACACTAATTGCTGTTTTAAATTTTCGAGTTATGTATATTTGATAATACGACAGTCAAACAAATACACTAAGTAGTGTGTTCTTGATATTTATTATTGTGTCAATTCCATTGTGTTTGTCTACGTAAATAAAATTGTTGTTTCAGTTGTATAAAATAATATATTGTTTTTGTAATTGACGTGTGTCTTTATTTTATTATAAACTAAGGAAGTTCCGTTCCACTCATTAGTCGTATACCTTGATAATATATTAAAAATAATTGTTTTGATATTCTCTTGTTTGTTTCTTAAACAGGAACGTGCCGTAAACAAATAAGATTCTGCAGAACAAGTGTTAGTATGTTTACTTTAAGTCTAAAAAGAGAAAATAATGATATTTTATTCATCCAATTTACGACTTGGTCAAACAACATAGAAAAAAACAAGAATATAGCGAAATGAAAGCTTACAAGAAAAGAAACAATGTTAAATAGAAGAAAGAATTTGTTTATTTTTCTCTCTAAATTCTATTATACAAAAAAAGAAATCTGTTACTCTTCTGTGTTTAATGCAATCTGCATTATTTATAACCTAAGTGCTTTTTATGTTGTTTTTGTAATTAAACAGATATGTGTTGGTACATGCGATTTTCTTGCTTTTTATGAAAAGATGTTTTGTATCTTCTTTCTTTTTTTTTTTTTGTTGCTACTTTTATATTCTATACTTTCTATAATTTTATTTAAAAGATTTAACTTTGTTGTTACATTAGATTTTCTTTGATTAAGAATTCTGTATCATTTAAATTTTTTTTTTTCAAAGTTACGAAAACTATCGAATTTGTTACGCTCCTTTCTAAAAACAAAACTAATGAATTTTTTAGAGATCAATCAATACTAAACAGAATTCAAATATTAAAAAAAAAAAATTTCTAAACTTGTTAAGATAATTTATCTTTAAAAAGATTTTCAATTTTAAGTTGAAAAATATCTAAAAAAAAAAAAAAAAAATAGAAGAATAAATTTAAATATTCATATTATTCATAGCTTAAGTTAAAAATTAATATATATATTTTTTGTTTATAATTAAACTTAAGAGTTTTATTTATTTCAAAATTTAATTCTAGAAATCTTTTTTATTTAAAAAGAGAGGTTTGAATGAAAGGCCTTTGTAAGAAAGATTGAATCCTTCTGCTAATATTGAACGGAGCATCCAGCACTCTTATAAATAATGGGGTCAAAGAGGTGATTCACGTGACCATGATGCTCATGTGACTGATGATTTCGGAAAGAAAAGAAGGAAAATGGCGCGACTTAGCACGGGTCTGTGAACTTGCATCGCGTAATATTTGGGATTTGAAGCGTATGTATCATATATCTTCTCAGAAGCCATTGAGGAATAAGAGAAGGAAGAGGATCAAACATACATAACAAACAATATGTCATAGTTCTACTTATCTCTGATAAAAAATGATGAGTTCAAAGGTCTGTAAAACGAGGCTGAATCGTCAGATTTAAAAGAAATGAAAATATGCGTACTTTATCATCAAACATGTGTTAATGCTTCAATGAATGAAGTGCGATATATATATATATATAATATATATAAAGTTTGAATGAATAAAAACCTTAGTTTTTTATAAATGAAAATGATTTATAATCATATCATTTAATTATAATTAGCACAAAAACAAAGAAAACTATTATATATGTGTTTTGGACATAAAATTCTAATTAAAAAAAATCGCTCTCAAATAAACGGCGCATAAATTACTGGAAAAATAATAAACAAATACCACATATAATAACCGACATAGTTTTATCAGAATTTTATGCATTTTCAAAAATTATTATTATTTTTTTATTTTCAACTTTTAACCATATATCATGGCTATTTTGATAAAAATTAAAATTTATGTTTGTATAAATAATAATAAAATCTGGATATAAAAATCGCATAACATAGTTTAATAATAATAATAATAAATGGTTATAATGCCCTTCAACAAACTGAACTGTAAAATCTGTGAAAATAATAATAATAATAATAATGTGCCATTTATTAGAATAATTAAGTAGATTAGAAAATGGGAAAAAATGAATGAAAATTTCAGAGAAGATAATTTTGAATTATTTTGGATGGAAATAATATGCATGTGAGAAAAATAGACAAAAATTATTAAATCTATATTAATCGTTTCATAATGAAAATTATTAATATACATTAATAATTATTTTTTACGAAGAAAACATGATTTTAAAAAATTTCTCCAGTGAAAATTTTTATGAAAAAATCTTTAAAGTTTTCCGTAAAAATTGCTAAATCATAATAATTCAAAAATTCATTTAAAAATAAGAACTAGTGCTATTAAAAATTAAATTAATTTTAGAATAAATTCGAAATATGCGATTGTTTTCCAATTTTGAACTTAGATGTATGAAAACAAAAATGAACGAAAATGATTTATTAACCCATTTTGAACATAAAGTTGTATAAAAATAAGTAGAAGAGAATGAAACCGAGAAAAATGATAGTTATTTATATATATAGGGTATAAAAAGATGAAAAATTGTTGATGATTGTTTTGAATCTATTTTGAAAATATACTAGATTTATTATCGAAAACATTATTAATGTTATTTTATTACATCATATATGTGCTGAAATATATTGTAAATTTTCTACAAATTTAACTGCAACAATAAACAAAAATTGTGAAATATAATATGATGTCGAATTGCTAAACTTAAAAAGATTTTAAAAAGAACATCGTCCATTAATTGATAATTTAGAACCAAAATAGCATTTTTACCATTTGCGATTTGTACTATAAGTGTATAAACATGTAATAAGCTCTTTTAGTTTTTTATCGTAGTGATGTTAAAACTATTCTTATTTCTATTAATACACTTTAAAGTGATTTTCGAACAGGAATAGCAGTTAAGAGAGACAACTTCAGCTAGAAAAACTAATTTGAATTGGGAAACACTTTCTAGGAATCGTAAAGTTCATTAGAGTTAGTCTGTTAGCAATTTTCTTTTTGTCGCAATTCTCTTTTTTTTTTTTTTTCCTCATAGGAAAAGAAGAGAAAAAAATTGTCACATTCTAAGCAAATCGTTTAAAAAAAAAAAAATACAGAGAAAGAGATCATCCCATTTTCCTATCGGAATATTAAATACAAATAAAAATGGGATATAATAAAAATTATTAAATGCCATTTCAAAATTAAAAAAAAAAATTTCCATCTTTCTTTTGAAGTGCAAAAAAAAAACAAGAAAAATTTCTTGGAAATTCGAAATAAAATGGATTGATAAAAATTCTCGGATGTGTTTTTTTTTATTTTAATTGTTGGCATTAACAGAATTAATTTAAGATAATAATATTAACTACTTAGAATTTTTTTAAATACAATTTATTTTTTTATCAAGTTAAATCATAATGTACTATAGGCCTAAGTAATAGCACTGTAAAGATAAAGAAAAAAAAAAAAAGATATTATAAAGTGAGAAATATAAAATTCTACTTTTAATCAAAATTACACGAATAATTATACAAGATACAAAATACTAAAATAGCATATTATTTAGTAGCATAATTAATGGTATTAGTTTCCCATAGCATAGTATCTAGTAGTATGTTATTTAGTAGCATATTATCTAGCATCTATTAAATTAATTAATTATCTAGTAGTATCATCTACTAGATAATTAATTTAGTAACATGAATCGGTACAATTTCTTAGAATTGTGCCGACTTGTGTCACCGAATAATGTTCTATCGAATAATAGGCTACTAAAGAATGTACACTTAATAATGTGCTATTGAATAATGTGTTACTGAAGAATGTACACTTAATAATATGCTATTGAATAATGTGCTACTGAATGATGTGCTACTGAATAATGTGCTATCGAAGAATGTACTACTTAATAATATGCTATTGAATAATGTGCTACTAAATACTAACAGTATATTTAGTAGCAGAAATCTATATAATTCTTTAGAATTGTACCGATTTAAAGGGCATTTAGTGTTTAAACAGCGAACAATTATTAAAAATGACTGCAAAAATAACAACTTTAATGCAAAGTTTCAACAACTTTTATAATAAATGAATATTTGGCATGTAAGAATATTTTCAGCTGTACGACTGCTAAATTAGCAACAACATATACAAAAAAATTAATATCACGAGTGAACACAAATTAAATATTTGAAAGCCAATTAAATTAGCAAACATCATAAACATGGTTAAAAAATATTAAACTAAATATTAATACCAACAAATTTTTAAAATTTGTTTAGAAATCTTTAATATAGCCGTTACACGATTAGTAATTATTAGCGTAATTTTTCGGATTATTTACTTTATTTTGTAGGAAAAAAAAAGTTGAATTTTTTAAGATGAATTAATTTTATAAAAATAAATTAAAAATTGGATACGCTTAATTAATTTTTAAATGGAAAAAAAACGATCTGTTTTTGTAGTAGATTTGCTGATTTTTTTAAAAAATATTTTACGTTAGTATTTATAGATATAAGGCATTACGAGTCTAAATATCATTGGAGACAATTAGTTATAAGTCATTTTTTGTTTAATTATAATGATTATATTGTTTAAATTCTTTATTTTATAACGATGTTTAACGATTGTAAAATGATTGCGCTTTCCTTCACAGAAAAATGGAGTTAAAACGTTAATTAGAATAGTTTACTCGTTGAAAGGAACAAAATTTAGAATTTAATTCATTTTTCTGATTTAATAGTCATTGAATTGTAGAATAATGGCGTTTCTTCACCGAAATGAATTTAAGAAAATTAATTTTATTGAATTTTGCATTAAAATGGATACAAAAACTAAAATTTATTCGCGGTTTCTCTTTTATAAGAATAAATGAAACTAGAGAAAAATTCGATCGAAATAGTTAGAAATTTTCAAAATAATTGCGTTTTTTTTTTGTTTTATTTTATCTTTTAAAACAAAATTAAAAAAAAAATTACTTTAAAATTCGAATTCTGTTATTGAAGTGAACAAAATTTCAAATTTAATTGCCTTTTCTCATTGCGTTAGTGGTTAATTTAATTGAAAATTCTGATTTGATAAACAAAGTTTTGAGTTTAATTGTGTTTTCTACGGAATCGAACAAAGTTTCTTCTTTCTTTAAACAACTTTCTTTTGGATTGTTTCAGAAAAAAAAAAATAACAAAGACGGTAAAGATTATTTTAATAGAATTGCTATATGAACTGAAATATTTTCACTTAAGATAAAAATCGAAAATAAAGTAAAAAGCGAGAGTAAAATAAAAACAATAGGTTTCCTTTCTCCTCTAGAGAAAGTTTACTTGTAAAAGAGAAATCGCTCCGTTTGCTATCTCAAGAAAACAGAAGAGGTGACGACGGAACCTTAAGTGGTGTAGATAGTAGTTTGTCATTATGGTCTTGTGAGAGTGAGACAAGTAAAGGATGCCAAACTTCACAGCTGCATGGACAAACCGATATTCTGTATCTCCCACTTACCTCCACCCTTGGAGTTACTGACGTGAATCATCCACTCACACAACTTCGCTCCTGATATAAAAACACTTCTCCATTTTCTACTTTTACTCTCTTCTGGGACGAACTCACTATGGTAACGGAACGTTACGACCCGGTAACAAGGTTCTTTCGTTAATCAAGCAAAAAAAAAAGAAAGTTGAGAATTACAAGAGATACTTGGAAATTCAATTAGTGGAGGTTTTTGGTATTTTTAAATCCTGAAGATATTTGGGAGATGAATGAAAACAATAATGTTTGGGAAGAGAACTATATTCAGAATTTATTCGACAATATATCATTTTTTTTTTTTTTTTGTCACGGAAAAGCTTGTGATAAGTTTTCCTTCAGGTCATCTCTGAAATATTTTCCGATTATTTAATATTTAAGAATGTAACGTCTTTAAATATTTAAACTAAGATCATTTTTATAATTTGGCATCTGAAGGAGCTACTTCGCATCGATATGAGAAAGAATATACAAAGATAAAAATATTCGAAAAATTCTAAATTAAGTTATCGTTTAACAATTTGTATTTTTGTCGTTTAAATTTAACGTTAACTTTCTGTTAAATCGGATTTATCTTTATTATACATAGAATATCATTAACAAGAGATTTCGAGAGTAAAATAGCATTACAACAACAATAAAAAAAAAATTGTATTTTAGTAGTCGAATCAAATAGGAATTATTGAAGTAATTGCTATTTTTCACTGAAACGGATTAACAAACTAACTTAATTAAATTTTCTTAGCGAAATGAACAAAATTTAGAATTTAATTGCGTTTTCACTGCCGAACGAAATTGAATCCAGTTTACATTTTGATGTTTGTCAATACATTTTCAGTTTTACTTTATTTATTCAGTTTGTTTCAATATTAATAATTATATATATATATATATATAATTAATCTTTTATTTTGTTTTTTTTTTCTTCTTTCCTTCCTTCCTCATAAAATCGCGTATCCGTATCTCATCTATCTTAATCTTTTGCGAATTTTAATAATTAATTTTTGGTGGACATGTTAACTTATATTTACTTGTCTTCTGGAAAATTTATATTTTTAATTCGAAAATAAGTAATTAAAGTTTGTGTTTAGAAAAAAAGCATACGAATAAAATGCTGCATGTGGCATCCGAAATGAAAAATGTCATTTTGGATTTTTCCTAGGTTTTTTTTTTTTTTTTTCTAAAAGAATTACTTACGTTGTCAATGGTTCTGGTTTATGGCAGCTGTTACAAAAGAACATTTACACTTGAGTAATAATTTCTTGTCTACTTCAAAAGATCTTTTATTAACCGTTTATCGAACCATTCTTTTATTGGTATAGTTTGGATGTTATACTTACTGGAAAATATTATACCACATAAGTGTAGTTAATGTTAATGTTTTCTTTATTATCTTTGCTGTTTTCCACCAGCCTTGTATATCATTTCTGACAGAATTCAATTTATTATAAAATTAAAAAAAAAAAAAAAACATGTATAGAAATATTTCAGAAGAAAAAAAAAAAAATTCAAACTTCTCTAGGAGATTAAACTAAGAATTCACAAAGTTACCGAACAAACAACATATTCATTTTGTACAAAACTTTTCAAGAGGAAATCTGAAAAAAATAAAAAAAAATAAAAATAAGAGGAAGTAAACTTTTGAAAAGGAACTTTGCCTAAATTATGGGAAATAAATTTTAAAGAGGAGTTGGGTTTTCTTTTATTATTCGAAAAATTTTGAAGAAATAAATATTTTAGAGAGGAACTGAAGTGGAAGAATAAGAACCAAATTTTGGAAATTATTTGGTTTCGAAGATTTTTTTTCCCCATCTCAAAATATATTTAGAACAAGTTTTTTTTTTGAAAGTGAAAATAATGAGAAAGAAAAAAATAAAATATATGTAAAAAAAGTTTATAAATATGAAAAGTTTCAATTAAATAAAAATTAAGTTGTTTTAAAAAATGTGCAAGAGAGATGAATACAAAAATGGATCATATTTTAAAGACCAAACTAAATTTTATTTTTGGCACATTATCGTTATATAATATCATAATGATATTTATCCTAAACTACATTAAATTAAATCTATTGCATTAACAAAAGATTCATTATGTCTAATGCATAATGTATATATAAATATTAAAATCTATTAATAAAAGTCAGATACAGTATTATAGTTTAGGAACATAAATCGATCATTAAAATCGCTAGTTTGTCTATCAATATAAACAGTAAAATCCATTAAAATAAAATCAAAATTAAATTTTTGAACATAATTAAATTTTGATACCGAACATGAATTATAAAATTTAAAAATATCTTGAACTTAATTAAATTTTTTTACGTTTATCTAAATAATAAATATTTTTAATTGTTTTTTATTTGTCGATTGTGTTTAATGTAAATAAATAACTTATAATTTTAAGGCAAATTCTTTAAACAAAATTCAACTTAATTACAATAAGAGATTATCATAATTATCTCAAAAAATTGTATGAAATAATTTTAAACTTAATAATAATAATAAATTTAACGTTTATAAAACAAAATATATTGTGGTTGTTAATTTACTTTTTTTTTTTTTTAATTTTGGTGGCTTGTAACGTCAAATTTACTTCATCGGAAAAGGACAGTTAATTATCCTTAATTTTTTTTTTTTTTTTTTTTAAATATTGAAAGGATCTAATTGGTTACTGTTGTAACTTCGTCATTTACAGAGGATGACAAATACAATTTAGATTTTTAATATTTATCCACTGTTTTAACTAAAAGTTTAATTTAATTCATTAAAATATTCTTTAGAATAAACGTGATAATTTTTCAATAATGATATTTCATAGTAAATTTACTTTTATCTGCAAACAGAACTTTGTTTCTGGTAAATAAATAAAATTAGCGCACGAATTTTTATTTAAAAATTCAATATCAATTTTAACGTTGATAAGTTTAGATAGCAATCTAACATTTTCCTTAATTTAATAGTCACAATTTAAAATATCTTTCTTCCGATTGTAATTGAAAAAAAAAAAATTAATTTTTATTTAATATATAGAAATCTGTTAAAATTAATTTTATTGCTTTACTTTAGATTGAAATATACAAACAAAATTTATTTGATTTCATTTCTAAAAAAGAAATCTACAAAATTTTAAATTTAATTAAATTTCTTATCGAAATTGACAGTAAATTTAATTTAGTTCTGTTTCTAAAAGTAATTGACAAAATTTTTAATTTAACAACATTTAATAATTGAGATTAACAAGAATTTTAAATGCGTTTTTTAGTGACGTATATAAATTTTAATTTTCCTGAATTTTAGATTTATAAACAATGCATACAAGAAAAAAAAAATAAGTGTTGTTTTTATATCATTTATTTTTTAATACGTTACTCGCTTTATTATTTATATTGTTTAGAAAATTTATAAAACATAACACAATAAATCAATCACCATTGAAAATCGTTAGAAAATTCTTTACCTCTGTATCTTTTGTATTTAATTTATGAGATACGTACAAGACTCTCACAGGCCTCCTAAATGTGATTTGCTTAATTAAACAGTCTGCTGTTATCATAAATAACATCATCGAACAGTAAACTGAATCGTGGGTCAGGAATAATTAATCTTCTTTAATTAAAGAACATACTTAATGATTGTCACATATGAACCTGCTGCAGTTCTTATAAAAGTTACTGATCGTCGATTAATCTTGTTTCATTAGTGAAGCCCGGTTAATGTGTCAGCGGTACAGGTGACAATGTTGTGATTGCTCTAAGACCACTTTGCTACATCAGCTCCGATAAGAAGTTCTTAAGACACTCAATAATTGTTATCTGTTATTAGAAAAAAAGTATCTTATCTTTTAGCATCCCGCTCTAACCGAATGTTAGAAATCCGTTTGATCTTATCGATATTTGTCAATGAAATTCTGTTCCTTTTAAACAAATCTTAATTGCATTTTTTTAAATTAAGTAAAATATATATATTTTTTCGACTTTAATCATTAATTTATGTGATACTTAAATGCACTTAAGTATCACATAAATGAATGATTAAAGTAAAAAAAAAAAAAAAAGAAATGGTGAAGATAAATGCAATTATATTCATCAGTTGTAAGACGACATAAAGAACCGATAAAAAAGCAAAATTATGAAAAAAAGCAATTATTTAATACATTTATAATATAAAATAAATTTTTATGCAGACTAAGTTTGTAAACATGTTACAAGATTTAATAAAAACTGGAATTTTGTGCTTCAAAAGTTTGTTATATCTGCATGTGTAGAGTGGAATAATGAGAAGAAATAAAGCAAAATGATTATTTACAAAAAATTAAAAGTGATATTAATGAAGGCAAAATAATTTCAACAAACAAAATTAGGTATGAAAAGAATTATATATATTATTATATAAAAATTCTTCTTTAATCTTACATAAAAGTGGTACCATTTCTAAAGAGAAGAAGTATATTTAAAACACACTAATTGGAAAACTTACAATTTTCACTTGTCGACGGGAGATTTCTAACAAGCTTGATAAGTCAAGCCTTTATTTGTAAAAACGTCCATCTGATGCATGCCATGCACTCCACTAACTACATCCTTCCTAACGTATGTCATTAGCTAAGGGCTTTGTGGTCTCGTACCGGGGATTGAATCGCACATCGAC
>WUQG02077383.1:0-27121 GCA_011317285.2 Androctonus mauritanicus | reverse complement strand
TTTAATTAATAATAAAATATTTATAATTTAATGAAAAGCATAGTCTATTCTCTATACCTTTCTTATGTATATATATACATATGTATAGCACACTTTGTTCTAATAAGGGCCCCGAAGAATTCTAGTGCCTAGGGCCTCGTATGTAATTAATCCGGCACTGTATATAGGCCCTATATATATAGGCTATATTTTCTAATTGTTAAAGATTTGTGCAATTTTTCCGTCGGAGAAAGCGTATTCTATATGCAGTTACAGCTTCATTACTGTTGGCCATAACAGTTTCCAAAGTTAATTTGGAAATCTGATAGGAAGTGGCGCCGCAATGTGTAAAACGAGACCAAACCACATATAACATTTCCGGTTTCCGAGCGGAAGACTTAACAATGTCAGTTTTTCTAATGGAAAAAAAGGGAAAAAAGAACTAGTAAAAATCGGAAAATGATTCGGTCGGAAAGCAAACTTCCGATAAAGTATGAATGTGTACTTAGTTGCGACAGAAAAGCGTGTCAGATGCTCTCGTCTTCTTGATTTTTTTTTTCTTTCCTCCACTCGATTTTTTAAATAAAATTGTGCAGGAAATTCAACCTAATATTCAAGTTTAATTTTTTTTTTATTTTCCGAAAATATAGATACTGTTTGCCAATAAAATATTGGCGTAAGATTTTGTCAATAACATTTTATAGAGATTATTCATTTTTGTACTTACGTTAAAAATAGTAGGCAATGCGCACATACGTTTATATATACTGTATATAGGTTTTCACTAGTACTATATTCATTCTAACAAATAATAAAAGGTAGCAGTTATTCGGCATTGGGAAAATTTTATTGCATGTAGAAACCGCAATCGCTTCTAAACAATCTTTTCCTTAATCTCTTTCGGTTCCTAATCAGATTTCGTGTTTGTCCAAAAGAGATTGGCAGAGGATTTAAAGGTTCTGTAGTCATTTATGTAAAAGGTTAAATATTAAAATTGCAGTGAGATGGTTATATAACGTGGTAATCTCTTTAAATCCATTAGAAAAATCATTAATTCCCATAACAATGCGGAAAACTTACTAAATGTTTATTGTTTATTTATTCTTATATTCTAACTGTGAATATTTGAAGAGTAGATAACGTGTATGCTGGTTAAAATATATTTTTATAAATATATGCCTAATTGTTATAATTATTTTCATATTCAGTTAATGGTATGCAAACACTTCATATAAGATTAAAATTTTATACACTTTCTGTTATCTTCCTGATATTCTTAATCTATTTTAGGAAGGAAAATCAAAACTTATAAGATCACCACGCTGCTACTGATGTTTATCTCTCATTAATAAATTTTAAATTATATAATTAGAGGATTTTGGTGAAATTTGTTATTTCTAACATTGAAGGTACGCCTTTAATTCTTGATTTAAGTATTTCTAAATGGCGGACATCTAAACTTTCGAAATTCTTTTTTAAAAAGTGTTGGACTTTTGTGATATCGGGAAGAATTCAAACTTGTGAAAACGATTTCATTGATTTTTTATGAAATCCTTTGAGGGAATCTTGTCATTTAAAGTCGTGTTTGAAGTAAAATTTTAATTAATCCTGCAGTTTTCGTCCATTTAGAAATAGCGAACTTTCAAACTTCTGAAAGTTCCCAGAAATAACTATCGAACCATTTAATAGACTTTTGTAGCATTTATAAGCTATAGTCTATTATTAAATTATTTTAATCGTGCATATTTAATTATTTCAAAATGGCGGACACGTTCTGAAAGTAGTCGATAGTTCTTTCTAGAAATTTCGGCTTAGAAAGGAAAAAATAACCTTATTCTTTTTATTTCTGCAAAAAATTAACGGATATTCACATTTTATAGGCGAAGTTGCAGATAGATATATATAAAAGAAGTGCGATAACATGTTATTACGTTATGTAATGTTTTTTCCTAGATATCACAACAATTTGACTAACGAGATCTACATTACATCACGTATTAGCAATATTAAGTGGCTTCCTATTGCTGCTGTCAGTTTCTAAACATTAATTTTTTTATTTATGAAACAAAATAATCTTAACTCTTTGATAATCAACTACTATTAAAACACTTATGGCATAGATTAAATTTTATATCGCCTGTTTTAGATTCTCCAGAAAGATGATTATCTCAAAGATTTCTTTGATCTTAATGTAGGACTTGGTAGTGATTCATTTATGGATTTACGGTTTGATTTATTATCATTTTTGTGAATATCACTTTAGAATATTTAGCGGATGTGTCGAATAACAAACTCAAGATTTTTTTCCGAAACTAATTTTTTTTTTAAAGTTGAAAGTTGAAGTTACATGGAGTGGTTGTAAGAATCTCTGTTTAAGTTTGAAAGTTCTCTCTTTTTTTTAATTTAAAGATGAAAATCCCAACAAAAACATTCTTCTAAGACTTTTACTTCTTCCAGCTAAATGTTAACTAATATATTAACGAACGAAGGAAAAATTAAAAATGAAAATATTAATATATTTTCATTTTTATATTAAAATTAACATTTTTTTTTTTTCTTCCTTCCTAATATTTTTCGAAGTGGAAAATATGCTAAGCCGATTATCACCAATGGTATGTTTAAGTTATTTTATCGCAAACTCGAACTGATTATTGTAAAAATAAAAAAATAAAAAAAATCGAAAGTATGTTTTAAAAAAATTAAATTACCTTCAGCGTTTAATTCTGATATTATTGTAACTTTCTTAATTAATATTTTTTAGTAGAAAAATAGCGATAAAAATACTTAAAATATTGTATAACTGCCAGCAACGTCACAGAGATTTTCGTGAAAAGAATTCGCGAAAACAAGCAGTTTTGAGAAAAAGTTTTTGCCTATTTTCAGAAGATGTCCTCTAATTTTAAATAATTATAAATATATAATTAATGTTTATTTGTCGTCAAAATTATCTTCGATAGATCGAATCTCCTGTAGAATGTCGTAAAAATATTTTAAATTGTTTCGTAGTTGTCAACGTGATGTCTCATAAATTTGAATTATTTTTAAACGAATGAAGCTGTAGATCTAATTAATATTATTTAAAGTCGACTTTAATAGTTCTGATCGGCTTGCTAAATTTTATAAAATTCAATCAAATAGTTCAAAAGTTTTTAAATTTCCAAATTTTGAACGTGCGCCATTTTTAAATAGTTGAAGCAAATGAATTAAATAATGTGACGTTTAAATTATCTTCAATGGCAGAATATCACTTCAGAATTTTGCGTATATCTACTAATTAGTTAAAAGAAATTATTGGGAGGCAGAACATAATCATACGGGCTTCACTTTTTTGGAAAGTAGGTCAAATAAATTGTCAGCAATTTATGCATAAATTAAACTAAAACTATGTTGTGTACCTTCTAAAAACTTTAACGACATTTTTAAAGTTATATTATATTCATTTCGAATAGTTTTTAATGCTTGGATAGTTAATAGGCTATAAATCTGTTGTTATAAATTTAAAATGGTAGGCCCTATAGACCTTTAACTGTTTTCGATGCTGTGGTTTGTAGAAAGCAAAAAAACACGCATTAATATCCATAGAGATACGTACAGGAGTGTATATTACTTTTTTATTCTGAACCATGGATTTGGACAAAATTCGAATTTATGTCCTTCGTTTCGCATTCATGTCTTACTTCCGACCTGTCTCTTTATATTGTAGGTAATATGCGGCATTGACTACTTCCGCTGACATGAAAAATTTTCAGGAAACAATCCTCTATCGAGTTACAAGAAACGCAATCACTTACGTTACGGCAATTTTATTATGCTAAGTTCGAAAACCAATCCGAAAATATTTTCGATCATAGTTAAAAAATAAATAAAAGAGTTTATGAACCAATACTTATAAGATATCGAAATTAATTTTTATTATTATGTTTGGTATGGTTTGGCTAATAGATGTAGATCATCTTCACTACTACGACGTTAATTTGAAAATTTTCGAAATGCCGACGGAGGGCGACTGGCGTCAGTCATAACGCCTGGCTCGCGACAAGCAATTTCCGGTTTCAAATGAAATAAAGTGGACGCGAATGACGTCGATGTGATAATTTTCTGCTACGTGACAATTGGTTAATAGAAAATAAATATTCGTTGCTTCCTATATTTTGTTACCATCAGTGAAATGTAAACACAACGCGAATATTTTTAGTTTTTCGTTTATATTTTTATAAATAAGTTATGTTTTTTTTTCTTCTATAAGAAAAATATTAGAAAATCTGTTTGTGTAAAAGAACAAATTCAATTTCCGTTTATTTTTATTAAACTATAAAATAAATTATGAAGTTACTTTTAATTAGCACATTTTTTATCGATACTTATAAGCTTCATGCATTTTTGTCGTGCAGCAAACGTCGATTGCGACGACAATCGCGTCGCGAAGCGCTCGCGATTATCGTCGCAATTGATGCTTACGCTGTCACGTTATTCTTCCGAAAATATTATCTAGAATATCTGTACTCTATTTATGTAAAAATTTTCGTATAAAAATTCGATATTAATTTTATTATCTGTTTTAGAATTTATTTTATTGTGGTAAAGGAAGCGCTAGAGTCTAGTACGCGCGTGTCGCTTTATATCTTCTTGGTCAATTTTGACACTCGTTTACTTCATTAATATATTGAGCATATATACATTAATAACTTTCTGATTAATAGCCAACAAGTTTTAGAATGGCAGATCTAATCTATATTATGCAAATGCAAGCGATTATAGAGTTAGAGTCTGTTAAACTATACTATACCCTTCGCCTCTGCTTTATAATAGATCATTTGCTAGAATAAAAACTTCAGGATGAAAAATGGATTTCGTCAGAATGTTCGATGTAAATAATGGAGGAGAAACTCTATTTATAGCAGCTCTGTTAACTCCATCGAAGTATATTTGATGGAGTTAACAGAGAGGAAGAGAAAAGAGTTGTCTTTAGGCCCGTAGAATGGAATTTATCTCGTAAAATCGTATTATTAACACTAAGTTTTAAAACTTCTAGCAGCGAATTCTATAGAGATTGAAGATAATAGTACAAGTATGGGCCTAGTATAATGGCTACAGAGTTTAATTGTTATTAATGATAAGCGATCGACCGATCTATAGGCGCCTAATATTGTCTATTGGTCTGAATAGTCCAGTAGAGCGGTCCTTAATTCGACGTGACACTTCCGCTATTTAATACCAGTAAAATGAGATCGACATAAATGATCTTCCATCATTAACTTCCTAAAACAGTTAATTTTCATTCTATGCTATCTCGCATTCGTGTTCCTAGCATACAAAGGTAAGTAAACTTATCATTCATTCATTTCTGGATAATTATTCAATACATTGCAATGTGATCGAGTTTTGCATGAGATTCTGAATTTTTTTTATGGATAATTGGATTCACTTAAACTTTTTTTCGTAAAACAGTAGATTTTCTTCTAAGTATTTATTTTCTAACAATACTGTATTTATTTATTTCTAACGTGTTAAAAATGCAATAATTTATTAAATTTTCGACTTTATTTTGTATCTAATTTATGTTTTTTAATTTTTTTTTACCTAAGTTAATTCGAAGTGGAAATTGAAATAAATGACAAATTGCTTCGAAAGTTTAATCTTATTAAATTTATAAATTTAAATCGAATCTTTAATGGATTAAAGAAGCGAAGAAGAAAAGAAGATTTGCACTTATAAAAATTCTTAAAAGCCACTCGAAAAAAATAGGAAAAATAATATCTCGAAGAGTTACAATAAGCATTCTTAATAAGCATAAATTTTAGACAAAATATTCTAATTATATTATTCAGGGCCGAATGTGCATATTTTTGGGCTAAAATGGAAAAGTTAAAATGAGTTCCTCCTTCCTAAAATTGTATAGGCCCTATAGTTACTGAACAAATTGGGCATTAAAATAGGCCTTTCCCTTTTGAAAATTGTAGATAATCACTGAAAAAATTGGATCTCTTAAAATGGGCCTGAAGCTGCTCTTCATCCATTTCACTCTAGATCCGGCCCTAAAGTTACAAAAAATTTTATTGCATTTCTCACAGGTATGCTGTTTGAGAACAAAAAATAAATCTGACAGTTTTACAGCAAAAATAAAATAAAATTAGCGAAGATGTGATGGCAAAATTTTGCCGATTCGATTAACTTTAGCCCCTAACAATAAAGTTGTCCCAAAGTATCTTAATACGTTTTTGATGGCAAGATTTGATTTTTGGGAGATCGATACCGAGATCAACCTGTTACTTCGTCCAGTTATTTTTATCCTGCTCTTTAATCTTGTCACTGACTGTCGCGGTTGATTAATAACCCTTCGCTACTAGTTCTACACCCAATCTCCAAGCCGGTTAACAACTGCGGAGGATGACAGGCCATCGTCTACCTCGGCCAAGTAATACACTTAGCAAATCCATTATCTATAATTGGACACGCATTTACTTACTGGGGAACTGTGTTACATGATTAATAACTCTTTGGGGGGATACGTTTTTGTCCGAATAAGCAACTGGTGTAACTTTAGCTGGTTGTTTTAAAAAACGTCGCGTTTGTCATTCTTCGCTACGGAAAAAAAACTTGTTTATGTTGACAGACTAACGTTAATGGACGACATAATAGATTTAATGGATCTTCCTTACAACAATTCTCGAATATAAATCGAGTCCAAGATTAATTGGTATTTGGATATTATTATTAGTTAATCGGAAGAAAATTTATGTCTTTTAAGGGATTTTTTACCAATATGTTTTCATGTTCACACGTGTACTTGTCGATGGAAAGAAACGAAGACAACTAATGGAAAAATTCCCAGCAGAGTGACGACTTATTGCCAATTTGGATCGTCCATTACGTTTGTCTGTCTGTTAAACTTGTCTTTCTTCATTCGTGTAATGTCAAACATAAATCGATTCGACTAACGTTTTTGCCTTTTTTCCGTTTAGCTTTTTTCTAAAAAAAAGAATACGTTTGAAACAAGCACTAATTCGATTTTTATTTCTTTTTTAAGTTTCTTTTGTGTTCGGAATAAGATTATTGAATATCGAGGTTATTTTCCAGACGGTTTGATCGAAATTACTTTCGCAATCTGACTCATTCTATTAAACCCAACTGGCATAATTAAAAAAATAATAATAAAAGAAAATTTTAACTTTTGAATTACGTCACTAAAAAAAATAGAGGAAAGAAAGAAAAAGATGTCGCTGGTGATTTTAGTGGATTCTTAGCTCTCGACAGGAAACGTTTTCGGGTGACAGCAATAACGTTATTCATTCATATTTGAAGTGCAGATAAGATGGATGGATGATCGTTGACGTCACTTCCGAGTAATACAAACTTAACTTCCTCTTAGCACTGTTCCATTAACGTCTTAATATAAACGAAATATTTCCTTGTAAACTACGAGCTTTTTATTTTTTCAAATTATCCATTTTTACATAAAGAAGTATGATTCAAGAAGAAAAAAGTTATCAAACATTCAAACTTCGCTTAGAGTGGAACGTTTTGTGAAAAGAAATGAAAAAAACTGCTCTCGGAATGTCGAGAAAAATCTTTTGCCATTGGAGAAAAGTTGCATTATTAATCTGCAAATCAGCTCTCGGAATTTAATTTTCGATTCTTTCTGCATGTTTATCGATAAAATGTCGACAATCTCCAAGGAATAAATATCGACTGATTCTCCTGATAAAGAAAAAGAAGAAGAAAAAAAAAGAACTAATTCTAAAGTAATCAATAATGAAAGCGTGTTTTGTGCCGGAAGGAATATTCGATATTCGTTCTGAATCGATGAGAAATATAGGGAGTGTTGGGTGCATCCAGCTGTCACCCCAAGTTGTGATTTTTTTTGTAGGGACTTATGAAAATATCGCAGTTTCTATATTGAAAGCGTCGGAGTGGAGATGTTTTCTTTGAAGTGTTCTTCTTTCGTCTTGTTTGACAATTTCCTATATTGGGTGTTGTAGGTGAAGAGTAGAAACTTCTGCCAGACTTTTTTCCATCTTAACAACAACGCTTTCGGGTACACTTATTTTAAAGCAAAAATTCTGCAGATCTATTTACGATATTTTTATTGGTTAGAAAAATTGGAAAAATATTCTACAAACTTTTTTTTATTTCCAATTTTTAATAATAATAATAACAATAATAATAAAATCATATTTTCGATTTTTTTTTTATTTCTTTCAAAACCAGTACAATTAAATTTAAAAACGTGCAAAGAATTTTAGCTAATAGTTTTTCTATTTTTTAATTATTATTTTTCAAGTAAATTTCATTGATTTTCGTGAACCAAACTTAAAAAAAAGGATGTTTCGAGTTACGTATTGAATCACTTAACTATGATTGACGTACATACTGAAGCAAAACCATTTTGAGTTTTTACAAAACTTTTACCAAATTCTCTTTAAAAAATGTGCAAAATCGCTTAAAACTTCACTTTTTTAAGATATTTAAGATAGCAAACTTGATTTTTTATTGTTTAAAATCCGAAAAAATCAAAATTTGATAACGTCAACCATCAAATAGCTAATTACGCAGATTTTTCGATGAAAACGAACTTTAAAAATTAGTCCTGTTCGAAAAATATATAATGATTAACTTATAATTTAAAATTACAACTCTCACTAATTTTTATAATTATTTAAAGACGATGTTTCCTTAGAGATTTCCTCCATTTAAATTCCGAATTCCTTAGAGAAACATAGAAAGATAACGGAATTAATCTTGATGTCATTCCTCGTCATTTGGTTTATTAAACATATGAAGTTAACAGGAATTTTAATTGGCACGTCAAAGTTTAATTGGTTTGAAAATAATTCAATTTAAGTAGTTTACGTCTGGAAAAATAAACACAGAAACAGGAAATATTTGACGTTTCCATTCTGCTTTCCGAAAGTCTAATACTGTTTTAGCGCCGAATAGGAAATTGGATTGATTGTGGTTCAAATTGCCAATTTACGAAAAGGAATCTTTTTCCTCGGATAGAGAAAATGGGGGAGAGGGGTTAAAACGTCCGTAACTCGAGATATAGTTCACAGTAACGTTCGCAACCGACATATTTTTCTTATATAGAGCTATGAGGCAACGTCAAGTCATTAACCATCGGAATATAGCGGATCGTATCGCCTTGTCTAGCTAAATTAGCTTTAATATTATTCCATTAACAGCGATCGTTTGTGGAACCAACGTTCTAATAGAAATATAAACAAACTGGGATTTGCAATTACTGCAACTAACTAATGGCTCTTCAGAGATGATAAATCAAAAGCGCTCGTTAATTTGAAAACAAATTGTGTGTTTCGTTTCCACTAATAAATGTCAGAAATTGTCATAAACTTTCCATTATGAGTACGCTGATTGCCTATTGATAAGCCGAAACTCGATCGATTTTTGTAAACAGCATGTTTAACAAGAGGAGTTCTTTAATATGTCCGAATTCCCGAAATCGGATTTAGAGTACTAGACAGCTGTCAAAACAATGTTTTTTTTTTTTTTTTTTATTCTTTTCTTTCTTTCAGTGAACTTTATGCAGTCCCAAAGAAAGAAAGACTTTTGGAAATGTACTTCACTATCAAGCACGGCTTTTATTAAACGTTTGACACTTCAAATAAAAAGTTGTCAAGTCGACATCTACTTCCAATCTTGAACCAATTTATAAAAATGCCAGCAAGAGTTAGCCTATATATTTATTTCTTCATCCTCCTCTTTGACTTTTGTTAACGGCGATAAAGCCGAAAATAAAAATTGTTCCGCTTTTTATATTTTTGTTTTATTCCATAAAAAAAGAGAAATATGTATTTGCATATAAGTTAATCGAAAATTTACTTTGTAATCGAACCACAGAGACTGAAAACCAAATTGAATCTTAAATAAAAATATTTTGTTAAACATAGTGATTTTCCTAAAGCGAATTTTGAATAAGTGGCATTTATGGAACTCTTTATTATTTCTTTTTTACCTGATTTTTTTTCTGTTTGCAGATTCTGGACATAGAAAGTAGTAAAGTCGTTGAATGTTTGTGCATCTATAAAAGGAAGAGAGTACGTCTTTCGAATGTAAGCAAAAGGAAGCGAGAGTTTTTTTTTTTATTTATTCTTATATTCAATTTTACTGCCATTTTATGTCTATCGAATTTTTCGCTATTTGGGAAATTGTCTGAAAATGGAATAATCTCCTCTACTAACAGAGTTGAATTTGAATTGTCACATTCTGTGTTTCCATTTCATTTTTTTTTTTTCCTTATATATCCTTTCACTAAGAAATCATTCGAAAGAATATTTTATCTCACTGGACCAAAGAAGTGTCTCTCTCATCTTTATCAAATTTATATAAATAAGAGGAAAAAAAATTATGAAAGTGCTGTTGGAATGTCGATGATCGTTCTTTTCGCCATCTGGTGTTAATAATTAAAATTAACAAAGAAAAATTTAATTACGTATTCATTTCGTTTTATTTTTAAATAAAATTTAGAATTTTGGTATTTATATTTAATTATTTTTTGTTATGATCGTAATTATATTTATTTAAAAAGCTTTATATTCAACGAAATACAAAAAGAAAAGAATCTAAACTGAAAGAAACAAATAATAATTATTTTTATTTTCATTTCTCAGCATTCACAAATAATACTTAAGCTCCAGTAAAACAATAAAGTGCAATAATAATAATAATTCATTTCTCTCACACGCAAAAATTATATAAATCATTTAAACGAAAAATTTCTATTTAATTTGGAAATTCCCTAGCAGATGGCGACAAAATCGATTTGGAATGTTTCCAAACAAAAAAAAAAAAATATTTTTCGCTGATGAATTATCTTCTCATAATACGGAAAAGAAATTTAAGAGTCCCAGGCTGAATAACTGTGCAAAAACCTCTAATTTTATTATCTTTTTAAGATAAGGAAAAGCCATTAAACATTATCCCCAGGATATATTCCTTTTAATCCAAAGATAAAGTCTAAACAAGAATTTCATTACGGTCGTCGAGTGGATTTATTGGTAAAGTTAAGCAGTTTCCACGGCATTTGCACACAATGCTCTCTTTTTCTTGTTAAACAATACTCTCATGCCCATCACTCAGCAGACTGCATTTACTTACGTCGTAAATTTTGTTTAACTGATTTTTAATCGACTTCTTTCCCGATTAAGTTGGTATATTGAAATTTCGCCTTACTTTTTCTAACTTCAAACTTGTCTGGATAAAGCCACATTTTTCTTTGTTGGCATCGTTTTCTAGTTTGTTGTAACAAATTTTTAATCCCCTTAACGGCACTTTAACATGAACTGAAAGAGATTATCGCTCAAAAATCGATTCGTCATACCTATTTTTCTGTTAGTAGAGTGCCATATATTATAAACTTGTATTAATGTTTCCAGTACCCAAAACCTGTTATTTTATTTTATTTTCCCACTTTTTGAAGCATAGAGAATCGTGTTTACGATCAAAGTTTCTATATTATCTATTAAAATAAAAAGTTTTCCCAATAGATATTGCTTGTCAACAATGCAAATTCCGGTAAGAATTGGCAGCATAGTTTTCTTTGAAGTGTTGACCTATATAAGTTCTTAATTAACCTGCAGATCTATACATGTTTTTACAATATTATCCTGACCCACTATTTTCAAAATTCTCTAGCAAGACACAATAAGGATTTGTTAAAATAAAAGATTGTTTTGCCCTTTAGACTTTCGCATAATTTAATTTGCCGCTGCCATTAAAAGGAAGTAGTAAGTTATTATTGATTGTATGAAAGTTCGGGAACCACACGAAACGTCTCTTAAATATCCGTTACAAAAAGAAAAAAATTCGATTATGATAAGAGCTATTCGAATTGTTTATACTGTGCAACATATAATTCCATTGTTAAAAGACTAAATTGCAAATGTTACGCTACATCGCATAGTCTAGCGTAACTAATAATTCATTTAGGATGTTCTTTAGCTAACCGAAAAATAAATTCCGCCGACGACAACGCTCCATTTTGTATACTAATCACCTTTTTTCTGTTTTTACTACAATTGTTAAAATAGAGGAATGGAATTTTTCTGAAGGATTTTAACTCAGGAATTCTTTCGTCGCCTAAAATGAATATTATCTCCGCCGTGTGTCTACACTGTTGCAAAATATTAAAGCAGAAGCTGAAAACTTGTACTTTTTGATAAAAGCTTTTAATTAGTGAGATAAAAAAAATAACAAACTGGTTATTTGGGTACAGGAATTACGCATGAAAGGATGGCCGTTTATTTATTTTTCTAATTTAAATATATTTTTACAAGAGCAACAGTTTTTTTGGTTTGCTAATTACTTCCAAAAAACGGAAAAATGTTAATCTGTATTTCCGAATGTTAGATGGCATTTTATTGGTCGATGTGGCGATTAGAACGTGTTAAACACTTTTTATTTATTCTGGGCATAAAGATACAGTAATTGAGTATGACTTGACTACAGAAAGCTGCTACTGCGTGGGTCGAAAAGCCGTCATTCGCTCCAACCCTGGGATATCACTTCGCCTCTTTCTAATTAATTTCCACTAATTGAAGTTTCGGGTTATACGTGACCTTCACTCCATTCCCGCCTTCTATCCTTCGTTAGAAGACAGCTGAAGTGGGGAGGTCCGTCGACAATCCACTTAGATGTCAGTCATGTATAGGCCTCCCTGTTTATCTGCATGATTTTGATACCTCTCCTTGTAGTTAGTCTCCTCCCATGACATCTCGGGCTTTATCGATGGTTTCTCTTATAATTGGTAAATTTCCCGTGTTATATATAAATATACCAAACAAACGTGTGCTTGGCAACTTCGTGTCTATTAAAACACCAAAGCAGTAGTAGTAGTAGTAGTAGTAGTAGTAGTAATAGTAACAACAGCAGCAGCACAACGTGCTGCTTCAGTAACAAACTTTATCTATCATACGCTCGAACGAGATCCTTTTTTTGTATTTTAATTATTTTTATAAATTACTACTTCGGTTACTTATTCTTTAATTTTCGTGTCGGCAACTCTTTAAAAAACTGTATAGGAATTTTGGCATTCCTCGCATTCGGATTATTAGCTTCCAATGTCGTGACTCGGAATGATTAGAAAGGTGACGATGTCGAATTTTAAATTAAAAATTAAGTTCTAATGATAAAAAATGCTAAATATCTCGGATAATTTATATATTTTAGCCCGGAGCCAAGACATTAGAAAACGTCTTAATTAAATTTGAACCTGATTGAAATGCCGGAAAACCTGTTAAAGTGACCACCTGCAATAATGACCACAATTATAAAACTGCCAGAATTTTCCTCGTTTTAGTGATTATTTTTAAAAATGGGAATAGATCATATTTTGCATACATCATAAATCTTTCTGTAAAATATTTTCTCTTGGCTACTGAAACTATTCAAAGCAGTCTTAAAATGGATACGCTTTGCATTCTAGCTTGTTAAGAAAAAACTGCTTTCTACACAAGTTTTGCTCATGAGATGCAATGAATAAAATAAAATTCTTTAATAATTTAGCAGTTAGTATATAAATCTAGCATATACAGTACTTAGATAATTTCATTTTAAATATTATATTTTCTGATCAGTAAAGTCAGAAATGCATTGACACCATTTAATGGGTAAGAAAATTCAATTTGTCTTTATTATTCCAAACTATCTCTGTCTTACGTGAATATTCTTAAGAAAAATTCTATAAATCTATAAAATATTTCGTTTTACTTGATAGAAACAGTTTATACTTGTTTTTGAAGTTAAAAACCAGAAAAATAATCTAAATCTGGTCATTTTAATTCATTTTGATGCTAATTTACTTCGTGTTATCTTATTATATTTTGTCCTTCATGCAGGCACATTACTGACCTAAAAACTCATTAGACAAACCTTATTTTAACTCGGGTACGCGTGTTACTAAAGTAATAAGCGTAACTACAAAATGAAAGAATAGATAAACCTATAACTGTAGGCATTAAAGATTGCAAATATCTGAATACTCCGTAGGGAATAATAATATATGATATCATTTATTTCAATTTATTAAGTTAGAGATTTGATGATGATAGTAATAATAAGAATAATAATATATAGATGTTGCGTGTGGTATACATAAATAAAGATAAGTTAGATGACAACGAACGTCTCTCTTTTTCATTTTTTCCCCTCTTTTTCCCGACTGTATCGATAGTTCTCGAACAAAGCTTTGGCAATTTATGCACGGAATACCTTAAAGATAGTATTCGTAGATTAGAAATTCGTGACATTAAACAAAATCTGGATAGAAATTCGAGATGAAATAGCCGCTAGCGGATATCTTTGTAGATTTTCTATCTAGTGAAATGCCTTCAGCTAGCAATCCACTGTAAAAAATACCAAAGGAATCTCCAAATGAGGTAATACTTTGTGTCGTTTACATTCAACTGTCAGCGTTAAGTACTTTTTTCTGCTCATCTAAACAGATTGAACCGAAATTTTTGATAACAAATATACCGAAATTGTCCATCTTCCGCGTTTTTTTCTGTAAAGTCTTTTCTAAAAAAATACGTCCTGAGATTAAGATCTTCTACTATAAATTCATATAATTACTACAAAATGGTCTAGTACAAATCATCCAACACGGCTGGGCGACTATTGTTTTTGCTGATTTTTTTTTCCGTTTTTGGTATGTGTGTGTTAGATAGCCGAAAGTCAAATAAAACAGAGAAAAAACGTTAGGCTAGACTATTTTGGATGTTAAATGAGAACGATATAATAGCCGCTTGATGATAGTTTACATGGGATAATTTTATGCAAAAAAAAAAAAACGTGATTATTTAATGTAGTTTAAATGAAGAAGTTAGCTTAAAAGACAGGACATTAAACAGCATTAGATATGCCGATTAATAGTTAATGAGACGTTGGATTAAGAATTGATTATCTCCAATTAAAAACGTGTTTAAAAAAAAGCAATTAAAAAATAGATTTAAAAAACGTAGTAGTAAGTAGTTTCATTTACGCATTTGAAACTTTCAATTTGCGTCAATCACTTATTATATCCGTAACTGTTTAATATTCATGCTTGTCATTCACAAACTAGTTAGTACCCGAAGTTAGATCGAGTCTAATCCTGTCTACATCTCTCTGCATGGTATCATTACTGAAGATTGCTTTGGTGAAAATATCTGCGAGTGCCGAAACGATTACTCATACAAGCTGATAACCTTCCTAACGTCACATTAAAATGAGTTAGCGCTACCACGGGCAACTTCTGTTGTTTCACCACATTCTTTTGTTTAACCAGTCTCGCGAGTTCTTAATTTACGCGAAATTTTCCATTTCTACGTTTGTAATCAAAGAAAGAAAAAAAGGTAAAAAAATTGATCAAACAGCTTAATGATGATTGCCTTCAACGTCAATCTCCATTCTCATCTGCACATCCTATGTATACCAAACAGTAGGAACATCCATCCATAGGAGATGAAGATGACGATAAGTTCGCAGTAACGTCTATCAGTCAGTCACATGATGGATCACTGGCCTTACCCTGAATGGGGGTTCCGACCTCCAATGCTAGATGGCCTTATCCCAGTTTACTAACGTCAACCGGATGCATTTTCCCAGTTTTAAAGGCATGATTTGACCTCTTTGACGGGTTTACCTCTTTTGTGCTCGTTTTTTTATTCCTTATTTATATACACATATATTGATAATAAGAAACATCGACTTTCTAGGGCGTCTTTGGATCGATCTAGATGATTTGCTAACAGCTAAACGGAATGCGTGAATTTATACTTCTTCTTGAGGTCGCCATATATCAGAATTGAATTCTTAACCACGTTTTTCCCTGTATGTTATGTTTTATTGCTTGGCATTTAACAAGTAAAACAAATCAATAAAAATTTTTCCTCCTTCCTAGCAGACAAAGTTGTCTTTTCATTCAAGGTAAGCTGGAAAGCCGAACGTGATTGAGGTCCACCTGCTCGTTATAACTTCACCTCCCATCGAGTACGAGTCTGTGATTGGAGATACATCCAGCAATATTCTTAACATGGAAATGATTTGTTATAGATTCCAGTTGCAGATAAGATTTATGTCGGACTGAAAGAGAAATGGTGGTTTGTCACAAATAGTCAAATATATACATACTCGCTCCCTTTATCCTTATATAATGCCGAGTTTTATGTTCGAATATATATCAGTTTATGAGAGTTTTGGAGTTCAATAAACAGATACGAATTTAATACGGATGACAGACACATACGTTTATCATTTTTCGACTGCAATAAATTCGTAGTTTAATTGATATTACTTTCCGCCATGCATTCTATTGAAACTGGATCATTGCTGGTTTTTTTTATTACGTGGTAGAATTTTGTGATATTAAAAGCGGTAAACTGATTTTAATGTTTCTGTATGAATGGATATATCTAGAATTCTCTTAAAAAATAAAATTTGAAGAGAACCATTAACATAAAATATATATATATATATATATATATATATATATATATTTATCCATTGCTATTAAGAGAAACAAGTTTACCAGAGAATCTCACTTCACGGATTTTCAAATTTTTGTTTCCAGCAAGAACGTGATCGGATCTAATTATAGGATTTTAATGATAAGCTGACACGAATTTCTAAATTTTTAATAGTTAAATTATGCAAATTTAGACGTTATATTAAATTTTTTAATGTCTGTTCATTTTTTTAAATAAAGACAAAGTTCATAGCGAAGATCGTTGTACTTTTGTACTTTAACATAGAATTTACGGAATGACCGCCGCTTTATAAGAAGAATTTAGATGCAGAATTGTTAAACAGTAATGAGAAAATAAGAATTTTCTTGTTTTCTGTAATATTTCTCAAAATTGTTAATAGAAACTTAACCATTGAAAAGGAATGGAAGCTTTAATAAAAGATATTTTTTACTCCATCAAAATTGCGATGTTCTACCACGTGAAAGGTAATAATTTCTGTTTGGTAATAATAATGCCCGTGAGAAAATTACATTCGTGTCACTTCCCATCATCAGCATTACCAGCTAGCATGCCGAACACGAAACGACTTCCAAACTATTCGAAAACAAATCTACCTATAAAATCAGGCAACACGTGATCGGCAAAACTATCCATAAAAGAAAAAAAATAGTCATGGTTTCCTGTGACATCACGCCAATATTTAGTCATGTACAGATATTTTATTATTAAATTTTTCGACCGTGATAAACATAACAAAGTAGCCGAACGAAAGAGAAAATTGGAAATGATGTCATCCGCAAATTAAATTTTCAACCGTTGTTGCAGGTGAAAACGTGCCAACTACAGTATTAGTAATTTCATTCTATAATGATGGAAGGAAAAAAAACCGCATGATTTCTGTGCCCGCTAAAACAGTATAATGACAAGTTGCCTATCACAACTAAGAGACAAAAGACAAACGTATGCAAAGCACTATAATCTCCTTTGACTAATTGACAGTTAATGCAAATGCTATCAATCACTACCATAAAGCATTCCAGAGTTTATGTCAGCAATAAAAATGGATGAACGATAAACGAGTAATTATCTCTAGGAATAAGTCCGAATGAAAAGAGGAACAAAGAGAATGCGAGTAATGAGATCTCACTAGAAGCTCAAACATAGAAAAGAGCTACATTTAATGGTAGCTCGTTACTCCCAACTGAAGACCTCATTGAAGACCATCAAAGAAGAACTATAATTTACCGTATTAACCTTGACGATCTTTCGTATCTACTACTTACTGTACTCTTTGCACGATACTGTCGCTATTAATTTTAATTTACTAACCTGGTTCAGAAATGGGCTAGGCATGGCATTGTACAATCTCAAGCACACACGTAATGGCGCATATCTAGTCCGTTTTTTCGTCTCCACACACGAAAAAAATGAAGTGGAAGAATTTAATTAGGATTTTGCGTGTGGCAGATACGACATAAAGCGTAAATAGATACCGGTAACTGAAGCTTATCACGAATTACTCCTGGTAGCATTAAGAACTTTTTTTTGATACTCTACTGACGACTCATATTCATGAGTCTAGAAATTAATCTTTTTAATGAAACAGTAGTTTAAATATTTCCAGAAAAATATCATTAATAATCAAACATTAACCGAATGCATTCCGAGTTACTGAAGTGAGTAAATTAGGTTGTCGAAAGTCCAAAGTAACGAAAATATCAAGTTTTATATTAATTGTCTGTCAAAGATTTATTTTTCTTGCTTTTATTTTTTTATTTTTATTGCTTGATTGATACCAATTTTACCGTGCTAGTAGTCGCACGGTAATATTGGTATCAATCTTTCACTCGATACCACATTTAAACTGATAGAAAAGTTGAGAATTTATAAATTATAACCGTTCCGTTTTGCTTTTGTAAACTAAAAATACAATAATTTGAATTAATAATCAAATATTTTTATACAACATAACTTATTATAAATTTGCAGTAATAGATTTACTTCAACGAAGTCCAATGAGACTTGTTGAAATATGTTTATTAAAAATATCATGATAGCCAACATTTTATTCGAATTTTTAAAAATAATTATAATTTATTTTGGCACGAATCTCTGTTAGAGTGTCAGATCCCAGCATTCTTTACATAAATATGTATAGTGATATGTTTATTATCTTCTATTTTTCGTTGCAAGGACGACTGATGGCTTTTGTGCATGCCATATATGCCCATCGATGAAATTTTGTGGGATTTTGTGATGAGCATTTTAAATGTGACATTATCTGGGACAAAAACTCATTACCAGATGTGTGATTTTACGTGAAAAACATCTTGGAAGAATCTTAACATAAATTTCTATTTTGCATTCTGATCTTATTTTTGTGTTGCTAAGTTTTCCCAAAGATTGAATTGCATGACAACAAAGTAAATAATTTACGATTCAGAAAGTGTTTACGGTTGGAGTCAAACAGTGAATATTAAATGTTCATCGGCGCAAAAATCTGTGACAAATTTATGACGAGTTTATCCATTGTGTTTGAACATTTTTCTCTTCAGACTTGGTTACGTGAGCGATTTTTCTCCTCCACAAAAAAAAGGAAAAAAAATGGATTATTCACGTAACTCGCACAGAATATTTTGCCCATTGTTCCACTTTACTTAAATTACAAAATTAAGCTATCAACGATAAATAGAACGCGTTGCGAACTACGCATTTGGTGTCGCAATCCCAGAAAAACATCTTTCTAATAAGTGTCATTTTAAGTAACACCCTTACTAATAGCGCAACAAAATGGAACATTTACTGGTTCGTAAATAGACCATAAATTTCGTTAAAACTTATTATTACCACGTATCGATCGATTACACGAAACAGAATCAACAACAGGTATCATCGCTACTGACTTGTTGATTTTCTACAATATATTTAGGCCTTCGGGTCAGGGACAAAACGGCTATGAATCATTAGACACATTGATTTAAAATCTGTGGGTCATTCTGTACTCATACAAATCAATTTTTTATCCGTTTTTGGTGAGATTTTTCTTGATATGTACACTTTATAGATTGGACTTCATGATTAACATTTAAATCGATATTTATTTATTTTATCTTTAAATTTACAAAGTTTGAATAATAACAAATATGTTTTTCTAGATTTATTTGATGTTTAAATAAGGTTCAAATTATATAAATATAACAATAAACAAGCCAGACGAATATGATAAACATAAACATACATATAAAATGCTACTTAATTTTTATTCTTTGTATACAAAAACATCTTGTGTATTTACTCTGTTTACTGTATTGAATCATCTCAAGATCCAAAATATAACAAAATATTCAAATTTTATACAATCGTTTCTAATTATCCAAAGTGAACTCATGTCTATTTAATTTTGAGATTCTAACATGATGGCGTTACAAGATGGCGGTCGTTCTAAATTTTAAAAAATGCTGATAACTCAGAAACTATTTATCGTACAAGAATAATATTTTAAGTTTTGTTTTTTTATAAAAAAAAGTCATTACTTACACCATTATAAGGTTTACGTATATTTTATAAGAATATTTCCGGTTTTCGGGTATGAACTGAAACAAATTAAAATACCAAAAGCTAGAATTTAGAATACGATAATCTAGTTGCATTTTATTTTTTATTTTTAACCGTTATTTCCTCAAACACAAAAATCGTTAACGTACTTTTTTTTAACGGATTTCATTCATATTTAACAGCCATCGATTACGAAAGATAATAATTTTGAAAAATAGCACTTTTTTAACCCCATCTACTTCGATTTTACATCGTCTTAATGTACTTTTAATTACACGCGAAAGATATCACCTATTAAAAAAACATTAAACGGTAGATTTACTGACGTTAAACGACCATGGTATATATCATTTTTTAATGATATACAAAATTTGAAAGGAGCCGAAACTCGAGTTGCCATCCCGAATTAAATATTCATAATATTAAAAAGAGCACATAATACGATGGTTTTACATTATTTATATGTTGTAACTATCAGCATTCCGATTAATCTTAATTAATCGATAATGATAATGAGGTTTGGAAATAAATTAATTTTGAAACTTAATTGTTTTTAAGGCTCTTTGAACTTAATGGAAGAGTTAAACGGAAGAATTATTCGCCGTTATTGCCACCGATTAAAGAATAATAATAATAAATTTACATATTTATATGCAAATCTTTCGCAATTCCATGAATTTTAGATCATCCCAAGCGGAAGGCCTTGGCACGGTGACGTCACGTAGTATATACTACGTTGATTAATAGTTTCCTTTTATCGTATAACGCTATTGTACTACGCTAAATTAGCGTTACTCGCTTTTCTAGTTTAAATTTGGCCAGATGTTAAGATTAATTAAAGAGAATTCTTTCAGACTAAACTTCGGTTTGGAACAAATCGCTCTCGTGATTGTTTTTTTTTTCTTTTGACTAAAAAATATTAAGTACAAAAGAGACTGTGAACCAATACAAACCGACGTGATTAATAATTGTAACAGAAGGTTGCGATAAATCATAAAAAAAATGATTAGTTTTTCTCCCGCAACGTGCGAGTAAACGATATGTCCGATAAGTTTACGCGTAATTACTTCTTTAAATAAATAGCTCAAGTTTGCATTTGCATGTCAAAGAGATTGTTTTGTTACGGTTGTGGTTTTTCCATTACGTGGGAGTGCGTTAAATCTCGCAGGTTCGAGCGCTAAATCAGCATCGCTAACTGTATAAGCTCGAGAATATTAACGAAAAATGGCATTAATAAACAATTTTATTTGATCTTTATAATTACCGTAACTCAAATTAAACGGAAGAATATCGAATTACGTTGGTAAGTAAGAGTAATTAAAACAATTGTCGCGCGATAATTCGAATGACACGTAATTTATCGGTTTGGCGACTGTTTAGAATGACGCGTAATCACGTGACTGTCAGACAACGTTATATGAATGACAGGAGGATTTCTATTGGTTGGCGTGCTGGAAGTAGGCTCGACGTCGGATGTAGATGTGTAGTGAGTGAGGAGACGATAGAGAAGGAGAGAATTGTCTGCCAAATGTCTTCTTCCATTCGGTACATAAATAGACAGTTTTAGACGGAAGTTTTGGCCTCTAGACAGACGATGATGGGCCCGTCTAGTTTGAGGTGGTCCGTTGTGATAATCTTCCTGGTCGAATTGTGTTGCCTCCTCTGCAGAGCCTTCAAACAACCGTCCAGATCCACACATCTCCGTTTGGTGCACAGTCTGTCCAATTCCACAGCATATTTCCTCGAGAATGATTACTACATAACATCCAACAGTATGAAAGGTGAGTTAAATTCGAACCATCATTTTATATATCGTACTTAGAGTACAAAAATAACAGAACGAAAAAGAAAATCGATAGCACTCGTCTGGTTAATTTTCGAAACGGTAATTTGTATTAACACCACGTTGGCAACAGTGTTGAGTAATAAACGAGATTGGGCATATTGCCTAAATGCTACTTAAGAAATTTCTAAGCGATGTTTTACCATTACACTGGGTCGAATTTTGCTTTTTTTTTACTGCTTCCACGTTTGCATAATTTATAGATCGTAACAGAATAGTAAGCAAGGATGTGTTCAATTTTTTACGCTTTTCAAAGCTCTAAAATTAACGAGTCGGCTTGCTTGCTTGTAAATATTGATTTTCGCAAATCTAATTATTTTTTTTCCCCTTCAGAATTTTTTTTAATTTAAATAAGAGTTACAGTGTGTTATTCTTTGGAAAATCAATAGCAGATAAGAGGCTCTTTTCAGTGTTTTCCCTGTCACGCAGTGTCCCCCCGTGAAAAAAACAGACCCAATCAGTGACTGAGCCTCTCAAGGACGTTGTAAATGTTGTATACCTGCAGCAATGGATGGAGGCACGTGTTTTGTACTGCCGTATAATTGAGAGAGAGAGAGAGGGAACAATAGAAACCATCCTCCATCGTGTCCAGAAAACTGGTTAGCTTTCCTATTGTCAGAAAAGCAGCGTAGCAACTTTTTCACGCGAAAAAATCAAAAAATTTTGCAAATTTTCCGAGTTTTAAAAAAAGAAAAAACAAAATTTAATCATCTCGCTCCCATATTTCTCGATCAATAATTTTGCCCACTTATAAAGTATTTCTATCCGCTTCTACTGCTTTCTTTCGCGATTAGATACTAAGCTCTTAAGAAAGAGGCCCTCCTCCGTCTTTATGAAGTTGACAAGTTGTGAAAGGACAAAACCTGATTGGATTACCTCTAAGAAGTTAATCTAAAATCGGATTTGTTGAAATGCGATGAAAAATCGATTCCTAAATCCTTCAAAAAATCCGTGTAATGTCAAAAATAATCGATTATAATGGAGAGTTTTTTTGATCGGCTTCTTTCTTAGAGAAATCGTCCAAATTTATTATTTAAATTTCAGAACAGATTAGTATAATCGAAACATCGATTTATATATATATACAGTATATATAAATCTCTCTCTCTGACTGTCTATAAATATATATATGTAGATAGAGAGAGAGAGACAGAGAAAAAAAAAAAGAAAAATTTTCATTGATGTTCGTGTCGATTGTAAATTAAAGATTCGTCTCAATTTAACCTCCGGAGATTAATTACGTATTCATTTATTAATCGACCGAAACTTATCTACGACTAGATATTATCCGTTTTTCCGAACAAACCCATCCATCTTTGAACGTCTACCCAGTAGCTTATTAAACATGGTAATATTTTCGTAGAAGTTCGATGGGTGCAGAAACAGCGAAAAATCGTTTAAAGACACGCATGACGATGATAAATGTGGAAGTCTCCTTTGAGTTTTGATTTTGCCTTAAGCCGTTAAACCAATGTCTTAATAACAATTACTACCCACGTAATTTGAGAAGAACCTCAAAATTCTCTAGGACATCGATTAACTCGTAGTTTTAACGCCACAGTTTAATCGAAAAATCGGACAGTACATGAAGATAAAGCTCGTAAACAAAGGTATCATTTGTCTTTATGCGCTATACAAAGGCCGAACGTGATATAAAATTATAAAAAAATAATTTTCTCGACTGTTTTTAAATGTTATTCTTTAAAATACTTCTAAAACTTTTCATGCGATTGTTTAAATATTGATATAATACAAGATAATGTTCAGTAAAGAAGAGGATTATACTGTATTTAGCTATAGAATATAATAATCAGTTCGCCTGCGTATAAAGAAATCTTTAAAATAATTTTATTTTTCATTAACTTCTATACTTTGAACTGTAAACTTACTAATAGAGGTCTTAAGCTAGTTGGCATTTTAGCAATTTACATTTAAAATATTGATAATAAAAAAATAGCACGGTGCATGTTAACGCATTTAATCTTTCTACGAAAACCTCATTTGCAAAGAATTCGTTAGCCGCCCTGTCTGAGTAGCGGTTGTATAAACAATAAATTTTACTTTCATTAAATTTTTTAGGCGAACTGCCGTTCAAACGGAGAAAAAGATTAAAAAACACGTTCCGTCGACTATTTTAAACATATAAAGGAAAAAAAAGCCCATTTAGTAGCGAAAAATCTTTCGACTTCTGTAGCCTCGTTTATGTGATCCTAATTAAAATGGCGCATTAAAATTCTTGTACTAATGTCGATCGACTTACATTTAAACATGACTTTATTTATGAAAGGATGGTGGATCTGATATTCATAAATTATTCCCTTCATGAGTCGGGCACCTAGTCGTATTAGGTGAGCAACATCAGTTGGTTTCATTCATTGTTTATCTGCAGTATGCAGGTGCTGCGTTATAGATGCTATCGTTTCATCATTAATCTACCCTCTCGCGTCCCCTCTATCTCGCTCATCCATCAAAGCTGCAGGGATTAATACAGAGCCAACTCGTGACTGCTCCTATACCCGTTTCTGCTCCAACGGCCCAAAAACAACCATTAACGATCATGTTAAATAAAACACAGTTTGCTAATTTCATAAATAAAACATTTCGCCTAATGAAGATTAACGTAACGGAAAATTTAATTCTTCTTCTTTTTTCGTTCAGAAATCTTTAAAAGGTAAAAGATGTCCACCGTCATCTAGTAAATTCTTCGTTTTACAAGATATTTATGTCTTTGGTATAAATCAGTTTGAATGGCATTTATTGGGTTTTTGTCTCGGGAGCGTCACGTATTTTCCTTGTCCGTTTTATGGAGTTTTTTGGGATGTCAGAAAATAGTATGGCGATGAATTGCGGTCCTGTCAGAGAAAATAAACGACGTTGACCCTCGTAAATAATCTTTATGCAAGTTTTCTTTGTAATAAGGATTAGTTGAACGTATTTAAGATGGTTAGAAAATTTGAGTGCCTATAAATAATATATATCGAGAGCCCTCGGGAGTAGCATGATTCCTTAAGGGCGTTATGTTAGATGGATATGTTTATTTGTCCTACAGTGATGTAATAATTACTTATTCTTTAATTGCGGTTCGTTTTGCGCGAAGGAATGAGACAGTTGGGCTGCGAACCCATCATAAACTGACATTTAACTGAATTCTTAGGCAAGCTGCCAGATCAGGAGCTCCCAAACATCGCTGCAGACATTTAGGAAACAAAACCGTTTTATCCTTGACGCGTACCCAATATTCTCTGCTAGTTTAAAAAAGAATTGTTTAATTTTGTCTGTTTTGAGTTTTTCATACCGGAAATAATTTTCGCTTAAACAGCGAATGCCGTAGAAAGGAACTTATCTGTACAATATTTTTAATCATTAAAAATTACCTACATTAATATCGTAGCATTGTTTTAATTGTTAATTTAATAAAAAATTATTTACATATTTAATATTTTTAAATTTAAGTATTACTCGTAGTTTGAAAATATTTCCGGAAACGAGTTGACTCATCTAAATTCTATTAATGTGTGTGCTGAAGTAGCAAATTTAGTTAACTATTTTATCCCAGATAAACTTGCATAATTAAAAGATTAAAAAATGTTATAATGATTATATAGAGTAAACATTTTATGCATCTGTTTCTGAATTTATTAATTTTTTCTGCATTTTTAAGAGAGAGTAACTTTTATTATGCACATGTCGCTACTAATAGCCATAGCTGTAGTCAGCAAACTGCAAGGTGTAAGAGATATGGAACCATTCTGAAAATAAATGATTTACCAAGTGACATAAAAACTTTTAATCGAACTTTTATCAAAATATGCTTAAAAAATAATCTAGATAAGCAATATAGGGGTACTTTGGGCGGCTCAAACACGATTTCTTGCAGTAGGTTTAACAAGTTTTTCGACAACTGATATGGAAACAATAGAAGGCCTAACTTACATATATATATTTTTTTAAATTCTATATCACAAATATTTATTTTGAAATAAAAAAAAGAGAGAAAAGAAAAAGTTATATTGTAATAACTGTTTACAGGTTGATAATAACAATCATTGAAATGATCCTGCAGCTTGCGTGACATGTAGACTATTCTTTCGAAAAATCCGAGGGTACGTTTAAAATTCAATGTGAAAACTACTTCCAGGCAATTTATTCCCTCAGCCTTTTAAATATAACTTGTTTCTTTTCTCAACTTTTTCCAGACCTCTATTAAGGCCTATGCCAAAATTTTATTACCCGCAGGACTTAATGTAGATTTGTATAGATTTAATTCAAAAATATACAATTATAAATCTGCAAGGCTTACAAATGACTTTTGCTTTTTTATTTTGTATGCTTTCTTTATAATTATCTACAGATTACGATTTTTAAATGAATATTCGAGATTTTTCGAGATTAGAATTATAGAGGTTATTTCTGAACGATGTCACAACGTAGCCAAAATTTAGACTTAACAAAAACGATTTATCGTAATTACCTTCTAATAAAAGCTTCGGAAAAAGGAATATTGAGGTAACTTTCTTGCCTGGAAGAAAGTACTTAGACTTCATTTTCATAAGAACATTCACTCGACGGTTTTAATCAGAATCAAACAGGATGATGGTGTTTTCATCTTGAAGCGTACAAATCAACGCCAAGGACACTATTAAGAGGACATACAGGCAACGTTAATAGATGTCAGAGGTCATTTAAAAAGTTTACACATCTCGTTCTGCCACATAGGTCAAAACAATTCTTGTCATATTAATAGAACGACCTTTACTGTGGTAATTTTCAGGGCTTGCGAAATAAATAAAAAAATGTATATATATTCTGCCAGAGAAAGCAATTTCTTATATCCGATCTATCAATCATTACTTGACTGATTGTTGATGTCGAAGATAATCTTTCATCCTAACTCGGATTAGGACAAAATCTGGATGGACGGCACATTGTCGGAGTCAAAGTAACGCCCACGCGTGGCTGGAAGTGTGATACATTGACGTGACTCTCGATGTTTTCTCTCACCTGACATTGGCCTGCCACTATCTCTGCAGGTGTGTCGAGTCGGTCCCAGCTGCTGCCAGAAATGGGTCACTGGCCGCTGGCACCGATCGTCTGGCCACCGTGCCTAGCACCTGATAAGCGTCTTCGTTTTCATGTAGTTCGTCCACTTTTCTACGGAAAAAAACACATATAATGACGATAATAATAAGCGCTTTGTTTGTTTTTCAGATGTCCAGCTTGGATGTAATGAATTGCGTTCGAAGAAGTACATAGCTGACGGATATCGCACTTCCATCAAGCCAAT
>WUQG02077272.1:0-27124 GCA_011317285.2 Androctonus mauritanicus | reverse complement strand
CATTAGAGACCAGGGGTGTTCGAAAAACTTGCCAGTCGTCCCCAAACTGTCCAACGATATAATTATCGAGTGGGTGGCAGTACTGCTAGTGCAAAGTAAAGGGCAACACCGTCTCCGGCGTGGGCGGAGTTTTAATTAGCCGACCACGCCTCTTCTCTCTCTCTCTCTCCCTCCAAGCGGGTCGCACCTTATATCCCACTAAACTTTTTCCCCACAAAAGAACCGAGTGTGTTTTTAAGACGGAAGAAAAACGAAGAAGAAAAAAAAAAAACAAACAAAAACAAAAAGAATATAAGCTGCTCTTTATTACCGAAGAGCGTCTTTTATTCCCGTCCTGGCAAAACAAGTTTTTAACAAATCTAAGGGCTTTGAAGGGCCGCAATTCCTATTGGCGGTCGGCAGATTCAATTCATTTTCTCGGTGGGGATTTCCAGGCGGATGCGGGTGGAGCGAAGACGACACGACAGGACGAACGGTTAAGGGCTTAGATGCAACTATTCGGATCGATGTCGTGAAAGTTAATACAAGATCCCGCGAGCGGTGCACACAAATTAAATGGAAATCAGTCCAGCTGAGGTCGGGACAGTCCACCCAACGATCCTCTCTTTCCACGTAATCCCGTTCCGGATCGATGGGATGTCGTTCCAGTTTCAATTTTAGTCGTATTGCCCAGTCACCCGCTCTATTTCCATCATAATGAGTAGCTGATGAAAGTGCATGAAGGTGGGTGTGTGTTTTAATGCTACCAGAGGTGTTAAATGAGCTGCCAGTGACGGCGAATAATCGCCGGCAAAACGCTACCTTGGCCCAATTGTTACCCCTCCAAAAAAATTCCCCGTTATTACCGAAAAACTCCCGAAATTTCCTCCGACACCCGTTACAGTGGCGTCCATCCAGTGTTTGACCGGTAATAAATTTATACCGGCGATACTGTCGGAACCCCCAAAAAAAATGTTATCTAACTGCCGTGGTACGCCATCTACTGGCGACACAAAGAACTAAAGTTCAATACTTACCGATCTAACGTTTGGATTGGCCCGATGGGTCCCAGCAATCAATTTGATAACGTCGGCATTGCCGTGCTTGGCAGCCCAATGCAGCGACGTCTGAAAAAGCAAAAACAAAAAAAAAAAATTAATTAATTAATTAAAATCTCATTAAAAGTGTTATAATTCAACTCTAACTTTTATATACGGAATACAAAAAGTTGGGAAAGTGCGGGTTCCAAAAGGCTCCGTCCAATTTCGAACGCACGTATTGGAGGTTAATGAAGAGAGTCAATGGAGGAGATTTGGCGGAGGAGGAGTGGTGGGAGTTATTTTACTCGCTCCATAATGTGCAATATCTGGAGAGAAACTAAAAAGATATCACCGGCCGGTAAACGACTCTGTAATGTTACTGAAACTTATCGATTGCTGCACAGTATACAACGTTCTAACGGCATTCCGTTCTTGTGAAACACGAAGCCAGCTTTTCATTTCCGGAACACTTTCCCTCAGAAAAGAAATAAAAATAAAAAATAAAAATACAGAGGAACAGTCGTTATTTCGCTCCTGACGCTTCTAATCTGACACAGATCGACGCTTTCGGATTTAAGTCGTTAACTATCCCCAAAACCGGGGTCTCGCACACCAATTTTCACATCTTTTAAAAGTATTTTTCTTTATTTGCATCGAAATTCTAAAATATGACTTTTGGTAGAAAAATCTCTAGTTTCTTGTTCGCTAAAGGAAAGATAAACTTTTTATGCCAATGGCATTCTTACTCCCATAAATGCGAATTTAAAAGCCGGTACCGGTTATATATGCTGATGAAACTTCATACAGAATATTGGTTAACATTCAAATCTTCTATAACACATGGCTCCTTGGATGAGAAAGGAGCCACGTGTTATACAATATGTTAAACAAGAGTCGGCTCTAAAAATTCTAGTTTTGTTGCCTAATTATTCCGTTCACATAGCTCCTTGGATGAGAAAGGAGCCATGTGTTATACAAGAGTCGGCTCTAAAAATCCTAGTTTTGTTGCCTAATTATTCCGTTCACATGGCTCCTTGGATGAGAAAGGAGCCATTCGAATGGAACAATTAGGCAACAAAACTATAGAATTTTTAGAGCTAACTAGAAGTACGGATGATCTGAAAACCAGAACAGAAACCCATAACTTGTATAAAAATTCGCACGGTTATTTTTTCGAGAATGATTCTTGAAAACCCAGATGATGATGATGATGTAATTTGTAAAAAGTCATAAAAATTTAAATTGCTACTATTTTCGGATAATCGGATCGGAACTACGAACGTTGGCCATATAAAAATAAGAGCTAACATTCCTAATAAGGCAATCGTCCTTAATTAAAGGAGGACGATCGGAGGAAGATCCGATCACGAAATGCTTCAACAGGCGAGTCAGTCATTCCAGGAAGAGACTGTTGTGTGAAACACGGCCGTTACTTCCAACTCTCTGGCCATAATTACCACTCTATTAACAAGAGTCATAAAAACGTTACCCTCTACCTGATTTACGGGCTAACTGTTGTCTGACAGTAGAAACCAATTAGATTGTTTTACACAACGCCTTATTGAATGGATGTTTCTCTAATATTTTTACGACTCCTTACTAAAATTTTCTACAAAAGAATATAAGGATTAATTAAATTTATTTTGTTTTTTTACTCATCGGATAAATTCCGTTTCCGGAGAGGACGGGGAAAAAAAAACGTGAAAGAGATGGAGAGGTTCTCAATCTACTGATTACAATCGTTGCAAACATCAGAAAGAATCTGGTGCAGCGTTTAGGAGAGAACAATCTTCTTCTTGTCAGTATCTTTACTGAGGAGAAAAAAACAGCTTAAAAGAAATCTCCAGACTCAGCGAAAGATAAAGACACAGCGAGACAGAAGGGGAAGTTAGATTGGAAGAAAAAAAAAGTGTGTTGCTAGTGTCAACATATAGAAACCGTGGCCGAAAAAAATTCGTAGTATGTGCTACATTAATTTAAAACGAAACGCAGTTACAATTAACACCTGCTACGACTGTAAAGAAAGCTTTTAGTTGCGGGTTCTTATATGCATATATAGTGCTTGGGAACGATTTTAAACGTTTTCTGAACAGACCAGGGTTTATTTCTGAGAGACAAGAGAATTGTTGGAAGCCGTAAAGTATTTCTAAAGCGGGCGAAACGAAAAAAGCAGAGATGAAAAATGCCAGCCGGGAAGAGGGGATGGTGATGGTGGAGGAATATGTGGGTGCAAACGTGTATATATATATATATATAGATATATATATCTATATATATATATATGTTAAACTTGGTGGTTATTGCTAGCCATTTACATAAGCCAGTAAAAGAGGAAGCAAAAGAATTTCACAATCGATACGTTCGTCGTGTTGTCGCGAACGTCGTCTCCTTCTTTATTGATTCTCGAGGTCGGCTTTAAAAATTCGCATTTCATAACAAGACATCGCTCGCACCACCTGCCTGTCGAACTTCATGTTCGCGGAGGGTGGAGTTGTAGGCTGTTAAAGCGAGGGTTAACGCCACTGGTAGAGGGTGCGGGAGGGTGGGAATGACTTTCATATGGCCGCTGCCCCTCTTCGCACCGTACATGCTTGTCATTACTTTTTTCTTCTTTTTGAGAAACTTGTGATGTATGGGGAGACCATATGGCACAGGTCCGGGACCTGAGCCAGCCAGATACCGACTTTTAAGAGCCCCCGGCCGAAACTTTAATAACTGGGCGTGGGGGAAGGTTCAATAAAGGCGAAAACTGGCGACGAAGGGAGACGAAAGAGGGGAAGATAGAAGCACAGCTGTTCCTACCGCGGCTAGCCCAGGACACGGAGTTCAATTTCTGGGCACAAACTGTTTGGATGCTGGACTAGTGTAATTACGACCTTTCTTCCCCTCGCCTCTTCCCCTTTATACCATGCTCCAGAACGGATTAAGGAGTCGGAGCAAAGAACTGGTGAGAAACGATAGTGAAAGTGGAAGCATCGACACTTTCCACCTTATCAGGCCATTTGGGAGAACCGTACTGTGACCGACTATTCGTCAGAAAAAAAAGACACACTGGTAATACACATCCAATGAAGTTTACGAGTTGGGAGAACGGAATTTCCCGGAAATCGAACCCGTACTGAAAGAACAATGACCAGTATTCCTGTGCATCAACATATGGAGTAGATGATCCAATACAGCCAAGCGGTTCCGCCTCTCCCGTGTTGTAACCACCTGCGGAATCACAGGTGCCTCACTCCCGAAAACATTTTCCCAGAATGAGTCGTAAGTGGACCAAGAAATCCAAGATTTGTTCTACGAAAGAAGCGCAACGAACCTTAATTAACCTCTTCAAACGTACGCCAACCACCTACAATTCTCCACAATTAAAAGATTATCTCTTTTGTAAGAGACTTCTAGTCCAAAAAGGAGAACTAGTAGTGAGCCTAGGGACTGCTGGTATCGCTTGTCCCTCTATTACTCAACGCGGCAGTGGGTCCGTCGTTGATTTACACGACAGACTCGCCCACCTGTGCACAACGTGGCGGGTCGTGCGATCAATTTGTACGGCGTCGCGCTCTCAGACAATAGTTTAACCACTCCTCCCCTCCTTACCTTAGAGGGCCACCCATTTGGTTACGGTCCCTAATTACTGTTTGACTTTCGGCGACAGGTAGGGTCGAGGTCGACAGGGACAACACCCCCTGCTGATTTCAATTACCCCCCACGGCTGAAGTTTGTTTTTCCAGACCTCTTAACCGTCCCTCGTTCGTGTTTCGCCAATAGAGACGTATTAGCGTACACAGTCCGTCTCTCCATTCGTTCTAGACCACGATCGCTATCTCAGATAGAATTTTATCAGCTAGCTTTTCGTAAATACTTCCCTTTCTAGTGTGCTATTCAAATAAAAGATGGCGCCACGTTTCGTTACGTTTGATTCAAAAAAAAATTCTTTTTTAAATTAGTAAAAATTCCTATTCCCTCTACAAACCGAACCCTGTGCCAGTTATTCGGTTAAATGGTACCCACCAGGAGCACTTAAACAACACTGACAACATTGGGTGATCGGTTTTTCGACGAAAACATTATTTACACACGACTAAAATCTTATTCACACTTGCCAACACGCAGAACATAATCTTACAAGCCATAAGGGTCAACGGAGGCGGGTAGTATCTAGAAACAAACTACACGCAGACCCCAGGAGCCAAAGTGGAGACGAGTGGTCTGGCTAACTGACAGCAAGATGGACAGTCTTCCTATTCTAACACAACAATTAACGGGAAGTGCAGAAGTGTCGTGTGACCCGTGAAGAAGTGTGTCGACTCCCATAGCTGGACTTTTACCTATAAGCCACATATTTTTGTCTGTTATTGCCATCAGAGCCGAGCCTGTGCTAGCTATTAAGTGTGCGGCTCGAGTGGAAGTGCAGTTTGTTTATTTGTCATGTTTGAATTTTTTTTTCTTCTTCCTCCGACGTCTAAAAACGCTAGCTTAAAGACGGTGGTACTTGTCGACCATAATCCGAGTCTGTTTCAGTCATCAATAGTTTTTGGTAAACAAGGCATCGGTTGTCCAAAAATCCAATATTGTTAAAAGCAATTTCACTCCTACGCCAATACATTAGACAGGCAGAGAATACGGCAACATTTCCCCCTCCGTTTTAAAGATTCAGAGAGTCTGGAAAAGGAGCAGAGGTTTAATTTTGATTTGTAACAATATAAAAAAAAAAAACTGTCACGAAAAATTGCACCTTCAGATGCTGCAGCATTAAAGCTGCACACAATAACAGTTTGTAAAGAATCACAACATAACAAAAGCGCAAAAAGTGGAATATTTTATGTTAAATCCTCTACAGGATTTTTCTGCTGCTGATGTAATCACACAGTTCACGCTAAGCTGGAACATCCTAAGACCTGTTTTTAAGAGTCTCGATAATAGCATTTCTTAATAACCTCTTATCTAAGCGTACCTTTTTGCTTCATTCTCTACATATGAAATGCAGTAACTGCTAAAAAAAGAAAAAAAAATCAAAAATTTTACGAGAGACGAAATTTTTAATGTTGCGCTATAAAAATCCGATATCAAAACTTAATCCGATACAAATTTAAAAAGTCTGTCATTAATTAGTTGGACTATCTCTGTAAAGAATGTCATCAACGTCAAGCGGGATATTTATAATCTTCGGAGAGAAAATATAGTTGTATATCCCTTATAACAAAACTAACCTTACGAAACTCGATTCGACAACGACGTAAATCAAACCTGTGCACCCTGCCAAAAAACTCTCTGAAAAAAGTTTATCCAAAAGAAAGATAACCAGTCGGGATACTTACGAACTGCAGGGAGGCAGAGTCCCAGCGGGATTCGGTTTTCCAGGGTCGAAGATGGTTGCAGCAAGGGTCACCGAAGGAGAGAGGTCGACAATAGGTAATGTGAGAAACATTAAGTGAATGTACTGTAAACATTGAAATGATCTAACGAATCGTTTCTCTGGCCTTCTCTACCAACTATACACACAACGCGATTCATTATTCCTAAATTTACACCTTTTCAATAGATGAAAAGTTTTGCATTACTCCTGAATGAAAGTATAGGGAGGAATTTTCTTCCTCCCTATCTTTTACCGTAAGTTTTTGTTCAAATTTCTGATTCAGGAATCTTCTCCGCTGATTATTTAAAGAAACCAAATTCGATAGGCTACGTTTTTAATGCAGAAATGTCTATAAATATTTTTATGGCATTATCATCATCAGAAAATCATTTTTTAATCATACATGATTTAGAATCTAAAATTTTAAGATTCTAATTATAGATTTTGTCTTAAAAAGTTAATGAAGTTAAACATGTATGCCATCCATTCTAAACTGTTTCTGTTGAAAATTAAATTTTGGACTGTTTAAATAAACAATTATGAAAGTATCTTTAATAATTTGGCATTTGTATCTATTGAATTTTATTAACGGGCAAAAATTAATGATATCTTAGAGATCAATTTAGCAACGATCATCTTTTTTATTGCCATTAATCTTTATCAAACACGTAAAATTTTGTCACTAGAATGAGATATTAGAGAATTTTAAAGCTAACAATCCAGAAACTACAAGACGGATCTTGTAAGAGGTAGAGAACTCCAGAATTATACATGTAAATAGAATTAAAACATTGTAATCGTAAAAAATAAAATAAATACTACGTATATCTAAGGGATTTAGGTAAATACTCACCCCCTATAGTGCAAAGTCCGTGCCAGTGCCATCAGTCAGGAGTAACATCACACAGAGAATATAAAAAAAGCAAATAAATTCGGGTTAGAACTTAAGTTACTACCGGTTTCCATCACATAAATTAACAAAAAATAAAAGAAAAATAAAGCTATTTCTAACGATGTTAAACGAATGGATAATCTGCTCGTCATAAATATTAAATCTTTTTCTTTTTTTTTCTCGTCTTAATCCTATTAATCCTAGACAGTTTAAATGAATTCCCAGGTCGTAAAAATCGTACTTAAAGTTATTACAACCTCTAATTTTAATGATCGTTTTGTTTAAAATCAAAAATGATGCAGTAACAAATGTGTTTAGCGTGGCATCAAAAGGAAAAGTTAAAAGAGGAAAAAAGAAAAAAAAAAAAAAAAAGGCGAAAACTATAAAGAGACGGTAATAGGAACTTTGGTATGTCGAGACGTTTCAGCATTAACGATGGAACTGATGACAGATTTCATGCCTTGCCTGGGGTGCTACGAATTGTCACCAAGTTCCCACGCGTGGATGGCCCCCCTGCAGATTCCGAATGGAGATGAACGCACCTCGTTACGCCTAATTATCTGAAAAACACTGAATGAAACGGGCTGCTGCTTCCTGCAGCTACTGACTCAATTTTAGATTAATTAAATATGGCAGATTTATCTCGACCCAACCGATAGCTTTTCTCTCTTTCTTTGCCTCCTTCCCGCTTTCCATTTTAAACTGCACCTTTGTCTTACTTCACACAACGCACTAGCGATTGTTTTAATGCCATTTAATTAAAAAAAATAATAAAATAACAATTTTTATATTAAAATTCTACATAGAAGAGAATAGAGGAAGAAGGTAAAAAGGATAAAAATGTTTATATGTTTACATATATATATATATAAAAAAAGAGCTACTCACGGACATAAAATCCTTGATGGCATCAGGAATAACATGAAAAAGAAAAAAAAAATCCAGTCAATAATTACCAGGAAAAAAAAAGGAAAGAAAGAAAAAGACATTATCTTATAAATAATCCTACATAAGTAGAAATTTGGAGTAAATTACTGGAAGGAAATCGGGATATCGATTCAAATTACAAAGTGTACAGCAATAATGCTTCGGAAGCCTTTTTATGTAAATGTCTCATAAGTGTGTTTGACACCAGATGTCTCTTATTTTCACGCCCTACTCAACAATATCATAATTAATAATATTGTCAGGCAGCCATAGAAGGGAGAAAAACAGGGAAAACTTGATTGGAAACTTTAACGCAAACTGACACCGGAAGAAAAATTTTTTTTTTAATTTTCCCGAAAAAACCGGGAGGCGAAATTAATTTTAATTAATCAGTGATTATTTTCTTTGCCCGCATTTTTTTTTTTTTTTATATATACCACCTCGAGATTTCGATTTCACGCTACCAATACTAATGAATATCTTTCTATGCATTCCGTCTTCGAACCATAAATAGCCTTTTAAAGCTAGTTAACTGTCATGTTACGTAGGGATTATTGGGTTGAGTGTGTGTATCCAGACACGGTATCCAAAATAAACAGTTAAGAAGAATCTGCGTGAGACAAAAGACAAGATAAAATGACAGTCGGGCTGTCTGAAAGCACGCCGAGAATAATGCAGGGCCATCCATCACGGGCCTCCTGCGGCGAGACTAATGAATTAATATGCCGCGAGGTTGGGTGGTCACTTCACTACACAACCTCACTTCTTTTTTCCAAGCCCTAGAAAAAAAATAATAAAAAATAAAAAAATACGGACACTTGCGCAATCTATACACCTTGTTTACTTAGAACCACACTTCAATGAGTAGGAACAATGAGCTTTAACGACTATCAGACGAGCGGAAAGCAATAACTCAGGATCAATACGCGAATGAACTCTACTACACTTAACGTACATTCGCATAACGATTCTGCACTACGCAGAAAGATGAATGGAATGATTAAATTGGAATTTTATGATTTATACTGCAGGTTTAAGATTGATAACGAGTAAACATGTGACAAAAGATCTAGTGTACGTAAAGAAATGTGTTTGTTTATATATATATTAAAACTCACGGATGTAAGCAGACTAAAGTTGATCGGAATGAGAGGTACGAAGTCAGAAATTTATTCTTCTATTATCGTTTATTTACGAACTCCTGCCGTTTTGAAGATTCGAAGAGCTTGTTGTCGTCTTACTTTAGGCGTGGTGCACAACTATTCGTTTCCCGAGCTAACTGGTCCCATCAAGCCACTGGACAGATAACATTTGTATCAGGTAAAAAACGGATAAAAAACTATTATTCTGGCTGGTTGTTAAACCTGTCTCTAAAATATCACTGATGTCATGTTTTCTTTTCTATCGTATATTTTCCATCCCCAGATGACTTCCATCAACTTGTGCCTTTTTTTTTTCTTCTTCTTCTTCTTTCGACTTAACAACCTGCGAGTAAATTGTGAATAATAGGAATTCTCTTTTATTTGATATAAATGACAAACTAAACCGTTTTCGACATCAATCTTCCGTTGCAGGACTTCTAGTATAATTTATTTATTCTATTAATGTCCTATCACCGGTGACAATCGGCGTTGAATGGCTAACAATTCCTCGCATTTGAGACGATAAAAAATTAAATTTATTTTTTTTATATAACATCGAAATTATTAAATTCCATACAAAAGCGAGAAAAATGTTATTTTAGATAAAACTTGGCTCTGTTGGAAGATAAAAAAGGAGGAGGAGATGGAGGCTAATCGGAAAGATACAAAATTCAGAAAGTGCCCTTCCTTTATAAGACGCGTGGGCAACATTTGTCAACTATCAATTACTTAAATATTCGGAGATTGGGGGCGCCCACCTGTCCGCTTCCTAGTCCAGACACTCCCATCAATCATTCTAGGATTAGAGTGGGCAGGGGCCACAATTATACTCGCCCTCGGCCACAACAGGGACTGTAAAAAGCATCGAGTTCTAATGACCAGGGTTGTTACCAAGATAAACCATCTCTTCCCCGCTAGTTGTCAAGTTTTTCTTTTCCACCCTCTCAGGATAACTGACGTGTCACACGATCCAAGTTTACGTAAAGACCAAGAAGTTTAGATAATAAATTTGTCTTAATATCATTCATATTTTATGGTAATTTTCGCTTTAGGCCCGCCTCTGACGCACCTACCAGACCGTAAACTTTATAATGAATTCTTAAGTTAGGCTGTTTTTTTTATTTATTATTATTATTTAATCATTTCGGTTTGGAGATAATCACGAACATCGAAAGAAAAGAAACGAGTCGGTGCAGAATGAGACAAATGCGATCTATCATGAGTAGAGCAAATTGTTCCGCAGCACATTAGAAAGCAAGGGTCGGGACAGTTGTAATTACACCTAAAAATTTGGAGTGGAAAAGAGGACCTCCCATCGAGTCAGGTATAGGGCGGGTGTGCGTCATGTGTCATGACATCTCAATTCGGTTCTCGCAACCATTATCTTCGGATGATGTCTTTGACCAAGTTCAGCGGAACAATCAAAGAGATGGATCGTCCACTTTGCGAAACGGAAAGTCGTGATTAACTGACGTGACCTCCGTCTACCATATAAATACATTATATATAGTACTATAATGTTCTACATGAAAGAATTCTAGATTTGATATCTCAATAATAATCCCTTTGTTAATATTTTTTTTGCGAGACACACAACCTGATTAACCGTCGCAATCGAGCATCAAGCGAGATTTCGTGCTTTTACTTTTTTAGCATATGCGGCTTGTTAGAATGCAGTTGGTTATAATTTAGCGGCATTGGATACAGCAATAATCCCGAGTACGTTTTAAAAGTTAGAATTTCGGGATTTGAACATGAAGGGTTTTTAAGTTATGACTCAGCCTGTTAAGAATACAACGTGTTGATGAATGTGCTGTCGGTTTACGTGCGTGCCTAGTATCAAGCCCTGACCTACCTATGCGAGTAAAAGGGAGGAGCCGAATGGGAGACAGACGATGGATGACAGAACTATTCCAGTAACGGATGGTTTGGGAGCGAACACGTGTTGAAGAGGTTGGGCGGTTAGAAGGACCGCATGCCACAGTTGCCGAAATCCGTTGAAAGCCAAACATTACCGGAATGTAAAGCCAAGCAGCGGCTCCGGACGGTCGCTGCCGACGGCCCAGATAACGATCTCCGGTGCTTCGGTTAACTAGGGAGACATCTATCACGTAGAAGGGAGAAGAGGACACACTATATATGGCTGCGGTCTATTAGAGTTGAGTAGTCGTCGTACTTTATCGGATAGTGTTACAGCTTTCTCGTGGCGTAGGGTTACTTTGTTGGGATGTTCGTACTTCCTGTCCGTGCAGACCGATCATTAATGTTATTCCACTGACTCTTTTTATGCTTGCAATCTATGCCATACGTTTTATTGCCCTGACAATTACAAAAATTGATACGGGATTAACTACGGCTGCTTTAAAATCCGTGTAGATTGCTACATTAAATTCGGCCTTTCGTTAACAACCCTATAGAATTTCCGAAACCAACTCCCAATCTAAGCTTCTGCTCTGATGAAATTGCAGATTAGATCGGGTCGAATGGATGCTTATATACGTTCTTGTGGGCCGCAGACGTAGTTTAGCAGAGTTCTCGAGGACTAATTTGAGTAAAAATGGATAAAAATCGATCGGCCCCGATTGCTGGAAATTTTATCACTTATTAAAAGATGATGATGTTAAAATTTTCGGCTTGCAACACGCCCTTTCAGTTTATACCGGTTGCATTTCACAAGATCTTATTAAATCTGTTAACGGTAATAAAGGAGCGTGTAACAATCCGTACAGTGGTTCAAGGAGAAAATTAGTAGGTCAATGCAAATAGATAATTAAAGGCACTTAATAGCTTTCCCTTAACCTGTACGCCTGGAAGGTCTGTATGAACTTCATTCGCACAAAATTGATTTGCATATTAAAGAGATGCTAATCTAATTTGAGAGGATTACAAGCGTTACATCTAACAAAAAAAAAAAAAAAAAAGTAGATAGATAAATCGGAAATCGTGAGTGTTTTAGTTAATTCAATTGGACTGTCCTTATCGCATAATCAACTAGACCCAATTATCTCATGCTGTGATCTTCATTTGAATGCGTTACGCCTTGTTGTGACTAGTTTAGACCGGATGATCTTGCGTGAAGTCGAGATAACTCGAAACAATCACTTATTTTATAATTTACCTAGCTGAAGTCACTTGAGAAGGTATAATCCACAATTAATATACTGCTAGCTCCAAAAAAAAACAACCAACCAGCTTACTATCTGATTCTAAAAATTGTCTAGCAATAAAAAATGTTTTTTGATATTGCACGAAAGAAAACGGAAGAGTGTCGCTGAATACCTGATTAACATATATTATGGTGACCGCCGTTCCAGGAGGAAAAGTTTAGTTTGGATAAATAATTCCCTATCGTTCAACATCAAATTTAATATAGATTTACGACTTCCTTTTCCGTCAGGTGATATCCGTAGCTGGGAAGTTTGCATTTGGACACGTAAAGATGTACAAACGTCAGTCATTCGATCGATAATTAATTGTCCCCGTTATTAATGATGTTTTAAGACAAACAAAAGACAAAAACTTTTTAATTATGAAGTGAAAATTCGAAAATTAATAGAAAGTCAGTTCCCTAACGATAGACTATTCGTCTTAATCCATTATCTGAATCATTCATTTTGCATTACCTTGTTTACATTAAATACACAAACGACTTAATTCTTATTCATTGGGACTATCTAGTTTATATATTCGAACTAAAAATATAATATTTTTCCAATAGGCAAACAAACAATTAAAAAGTTTGTTGATGTATCCAAGGAAAATGAATTTTTATTCTATCTTTTTATAGTGATTGTGTGCCATTTTAAAATCGATTTAAAACAGTTAGTTCCATCGTAAATCAAATTATTAAATCATTAATGAGTCACGTAATGGAAATTCTCAATGCTATTCTGGCATTAAAATTTTTTCGATCGCTAGTTTGGGACTTTAATCGCTAGTATGGATCAATATTTGCGATTCTTTCCAAGATAACCGCTTAGTTTAATAGTGCAGACAAGCAATTACACAGGTGACTTCAATTAATGCGAGGTGCAAATTATTTAGCCAAGATTGCTGAAGTTTAATCGAGGTAGAGGTACGCATTTCCACCTTTAACCACAATGCAACTTCACACTCTAGATTCTGATATATATACTAACTGGCGCCTCAAACTTTTACTGTATATCACGAACGACTGTTTTGCTTATGCGAACGTGCTTTAAGGCTTTTCTTGTAATTAATTATGCGACTCGACCATCGTTATAGCGCTAGATGACGTACACTAAATACTTGGCTCAGCAAGAAACATAATCTAAAGCAGATGCTTCTTCTACGTTCAGATGGAAAGAGATTCCGACCGGACAGGCGCCCGGACGACTGGGGTCAAAGGTGACATTCGCCACTCGAGGTTATCGATAAGAGGAACGTAAGGTGAACACTTTTTGAAAAATCGTTTCTGGACCTAGTTCGTGAGTCTGTTTACAGACTGTGTGTGTGACAAACAAGAGTGAGTGGAGAATATAATAGAGTAGCCTCGTATGTGTATCACGTATATAGCATTTTATGTGGGCCGTAAATCATTACATGATATAGCTTACCGTATAAACGTGGCATGATGGATCTATCAACATATACATCAACAAAATCAAATATATGGCATAATAAATTAACATTTCGAAACTGAAACCAGTCTATCCATTTGAATATTCGTTTTTATGTAAATAAATCAAATAAACACGTAAGATGTTTTCTTGTTTAAATCTTTAAACGTTAAAGTTGATGCGTTATCTATTAAAATTTATATAATGCCAGTATTATAGTTTAGTATGTTTCTTACAGGTGTACAAAATACATTTTTCAAAACATGTTAAAAGATAAAGGTTACATGTCAATAAGAAAGACTTAAAATCCTGTAACATTCAGATTCTTTAGTAAATAAATGATAAAGTGTGTGGAAATGTGTAAAGATGGCATGAAAGACCATTAAATCGTCATTGCAGTCAATGAGCCGCCGTTTGTCTTAGGAACATCGTTTAACTACTGAGAAGTAGGAGGAGTTGAGAGACATTTCCTGTTTTGGTCGCGAGTTTTCCGTAAAATAAAATACACCGACTTACTAGTGATTTACACATCCCCAGGACGTGTGATAATACAAACCATCTGTCGAACATGTCTTGCCACCCTGTTTCGACTTGCCTGACTAGAGGTAATGTTCTAACTCTATGCTGGAGTTCTAAGTCTAAATTGGCAAGGCTGCAATATTTCTCATACAACTCTCAAAGGAAGCTGTCAATGTGAGAAAGCAATGAGTAGAGAAGCAAGTGCAAATACCAATTATAATAACTTCTTCTGTAACACATATTTGTCTTGTGGTGATGGAAAGACATTAATAGTCTATATTAATAGAGCTCAAAAATATCCTGATTTCACCTTGTTTAATTACATTCTAGGTAAGGACTAATTTAAATTTTATTCCTGAAATATGTATCTCTCACTAAACAGCAGATTTAATTCATTATTTCTTTTGTAATACTATGAATTTTGTAGATAATTCTTTACTGTAAAAAGAAAGTGATTAATCCTAAATACATTCCTATTCTGTCTAGGATTTAATTGAATTTTCAATTTATAATCATTGAATCCAACAAAATTTGTCCAGAGTGTTTTTTACATAATACTGAACTTGATATTGTTAAAATTTTTTTTATCATTAAAACTAATATGTTTTAAAACTTGTTAACAATTTATTGATATATAAATATTAAAGATAGAAGTTCAACCTCTTTATTATACATTAACAGCCTTCTTATAAAAAAAAGCAATAAAATAGAGTGTTCTTCAACTTTTAATAAAGTAGACCATTATAATAGTTAAGTATGTGCAGTATATTTCCAGCATCTAAAGATGGACATTGAAAAAGCAATAAATTTATAGGAGGAGAACTGTAAATGCATTTGGTATTTTTTCACATACTTTGTGAAATTATTTCAAGAATTTGATATGTAATTTAAAACATGCATTTAATATCTAAAATTGAATAACTAACATATCCTAACAGATGTTCTCATTTCAAGAATATTACTTTTCTCATTAATTTCGTGGAATTGAATTTAAAATCTTTCATTTACAAATTTTAATTAATCGAAAAGTATAAGCAAATTCATACTTAATGAACATATTAAATTATTGATTTTCTTAAAAAATTAAATTAAAAAGTTTAAAAAAAGATATGACACTCAAATAGAAAATAGCATTCAAATCACAATTTATCTACTAATGCATGTGATACAATGTATATGATTAGAATAGCAAAAACTAAAAATAACATTATTTTCCTAAAACTTTATAAACAAGTGAAATTACAAAGAAATTTATTTTAAAAATTAGATACTGCTATATAAAATTGAAAGATATACAAAAAAGAATTTGAAGATTATTAAACAAAATAAAAAAAATAAATTAATTAAAAAAAAATCTAATAACTATGTATGAATGTAAAAATTGCTATGTATCAGCTTTTTTTAAATAAAAGTTAATTAAACAAGCCCTCATTACAAACATATTCCTAAAATTATACTTTACTTAAAGATAGCATCAATCTCAGCATGAATATTCATTTTCCTTTCATTTTCATAATGCAAACATAAATCAGAATATTAATTCTCAATTTAATAAACAAATTTTATTAATTCCTACCTTAAAATGTGCTAATTTTGGTTCTTCTTTTAGCAATCTAACAAGACCCATATAATCTGCCTTTGAAGCCTTTATAATCCATTCTCTCTTTTGATTATCCATCTGTCAAAATTTTAAAGTATATAAATATATATTTTGTTTTTTAATCAAGAAAAAAATTATAATATGACAATAATATAGCAAATTATTTTTAACCTTATTCCTAAGAATTTTGCAGTTGAATAATTAATTTTACTAAAAATTAGAAAAAGAAATTATAAATTTTTCAATACTCACAGTAGAAACAGAGGAAATATCATCATCATCTGGTCCCTATTTTATAAAAAAGAAAAATTCAATTTGAATTAATAATTACATTAAAAAACATTGAATATTTATATAAATATTTAAAATTTAACAGCTGTACTATGTTAAAATAAAAATAATTAGTTTATAAAAGAAATAAAATTTTTTAAATAAGATTAAAGATTTTATTTTATAACAAAATTAGAAACATTTCATAATTTCATTATTATAAATCCTATGTCTAATAAAAATCTTGTCTAAAATTTTATCATTTAATTTTATAACAAATTTCTTTGCATAAATTATAGACTAAGACGACTAACTTTAAACTGCTAAAAATAAAACTCTCTTTTTTTTCCATTCTTTTTATAAAAATGACAAAAAATATGACCATAACAATGCTGAGATTGTATATAATTAATCATCATTTACAAAATTATAGATCCTATAATTAAAGACAATTTTATAATTTTCATCAGCACATGATAACTTATTAAAACTATTTACCCTCTCATTTTTCCCTTCACGTTTCTTTGTGGTATTTTGTATTAAAGAACCATTAACCTTTTGATTCAAATCGCATTCCGATGCCATTTTGTTTAAAGATTTTGCTCGTTCCTTAACACTACCAGGACTGACATGAAAATCATTAATATCTTTTTTTGGTGATTCCTCCTAAAAGTAGAAATATTTAATTATACATTATTATAATAAAAATTTATCAATGATTTTAATTAATTTATTAATAATTTTATTTTTTATCACATTTTTTCAAAAAATTCACAAATTGGGATATAAGTACAAACTTAAAATTTATATTTTGCTTGATTTAACTTCAATTAACTAATAGAATAAGTTCAGATAATATGTTTTTCTTGAAAATACTTGGTTATAAGTTGAAGTTAATAACTAGCATACAGAAATTTTATATCAAGTAAATATAATAAAAATAAAATATAATAAATTAATTATATATAACAAATATTTAAATTATGATTTTACAGAGATATTTATTGTAAGAGAATGCTATTTATTATTCTGCTATAAAAATTTATAATTAAAACTGGGAAAATATTTTTAATAATATAAAATTTTATATTACAATTTGGTTATCAATTTTTTAGCAGATAATCAAAAATTCAAAAATCCTTCTAAAATAAAAATTTGAATAAAATCAAATATTACATTATATACACTAACCATTTTTAAATACTTTACTAATAAGCAGATTTTGTAAATTATTATTTTATCTTTTTAAATCAAGATTTTAATTTTTAAAATTAAAATGTATTATTGTATTTTTCTTTTCAAGTCAGTTTAATACATTCATTCTATTGTCTTATTTGAAAGTATATAGAATTCTGGATTTTATGAAAATTACAGAGCAGATGATAGTTAATTTTATAATTAAAAAGTACTCCTTATTCCATAAATTGTTATTTTTGCATTAAATGCATTTCAATTTCCTTATTTTATAAAAGATATTTATTTTTATTATTTAATTCTTTCAGTAAATGAATTATATTATCTATTAAATTTAATAGATAATTCATTTATTAAAAAATTAAATTATTTAATTAAATTAAAAACTGAATTAAATTTAAATTACTTTAAAATATTATTAAATTTTTTAAAGCATTAATTTATTTTTAACTCTGAAATTCATCATTGCTATTCTTGTACGATTCAAAATCATACATTTTGGAATTACACTTAAAAAGAAGCAATTAAAATTTTATTAAAAATTACATTTTTGTTTATATAACTTTATTTTTTCTTACATAAATTAAAATATTAACTTTTATAATTTAAGATAATAATATATGTAGTTAAGAATAAGTTTTGAAATAAGTAATTTAAGGGAGAGATCAATGAATCTTTTATTTTAATTATAAATAATTATCTTAAACAGTCATCATAAATTATTATAATGTAATTATCTTATATGCATATATACACACACATAAATAGGTATATTAAATTTATTACTCACTAATTATTCTTTCTGAATTTTTTCAACAATTATGATCAAATTATTTTCTACAGGTTGAAAATTAGTAAAACTTATTGAAGACAGAATACTAAATATCTTGATGTTCTCTCATGTAAAACATTACTTCAATTTTCTTGTCAAGTTTCATGCCTACAGCAATATTTTGACAGATTTATGATATCATGATTATGTAGTAATTATCTTATACCACTTAATTGCATTTAAGAATAATTATGTGGTTCGTACTTGTGAAAATAATCTAATACATAATAATAATCCTGCTTTAAGAAGTTTCTCCCTCCCCACAGATAAAATTTTCCATTTATCATCAAAAATATTACACATCTGTCAAATTTAATAATTTCCGACAAGCTTATATTTAACAATATTTCTATTTTTGGAAATATTTTGATTAATATTATAAAGATAAAATATGAACCAAAACTTTTAATTAAAATTTGAATTTTTTTTTAATTCAATTTAACTCTTCATTATTTAATTTATTTTAGATTAATGCTACTTTATAATTATGTTCTTTTTTATATTTATACTAAGATTAATAAATTAAAAATTTGAAAATATTTTTTTATATTGTACAAACATAAAAAAAGTTTTTTATGTTATATAATACAATGATTATTAATTATTATTATATTGTTTTTTAGAGAAAATTAGTTTAATAATGAAATGAATAGTAAAATTTTAAATATATAATAATAAATCAGTCAATATTTTATATATAAATAAATTAAAATTTCACACATCAATCTTTAAACTTTCAATAATTAATTTCTTTTCTTAATTTCCTCTTCAGCATTGAATTTTTTTTAAGAATCTTAAAAATAATGGTCAAAGCTAAAAATTAATAGTTGATAGATGCATTCAAAGCATCATTCTTAACAATGAAAGGATTATATATATATATATATTCTGAAATACAAGAATATGCATAAACATTAAAATATATAAAATATATTCTGGAATTTGTTGATTCTTTAATCATAAAATAAGAAAGAAATATATATATACAAAGGATTATAGAATAATATATATATACAAAGTTCTATAGAATAAGTTTGTATTTAAACTGTAGAAGCTGAAGAGGATTGTAGTAAAATCGAAAGCGCTTCATCTTAGAGTATTTTGTGTGTCATTATTTGACTGCATATAGTTCCTGCCTTAATGCTATTAATCTTGTGTATATATATACAATATGTATATTTAAATGAAATAAATGAACAAATAAAATATTTCAAACTGCATATTTCCAAATAATATTTTATAAAAGTATTTAATATATCAATAAAACTTTAAATATTTATCAGATTTTAGAATATTATGTTTAATTGAATATGTAATTTTGAATTTTATTTAAATTATGACAATAAAACAAAAATATATATCTACATTACTCTTATAATAATAAGCTCTGATTCAAATTACTGCTTTAAAAAACAATAACTAATTAATATGTTTTTATGAAACATTAATAAAAAAATTACTCAAATTACTGTAACAGAAAAAACATTTTTTTCCACTAAACATTTAAAGAATCATTGTTAGTTAATTAAAAGAAAGCAGTAACAGAATGTATACATAAGCAAATGATCATGTTAATTATTTATGAAATTTTTTTACAACTATTATTTAATTAATATCCAATTAGTTTACATTAGAATTGTTCAGTTTTAATTGCTCAGTACAATATATATATTATAATTCTTTAAGTTATCATATCAAATTACTGGATGATATTTCTCTTCCTAATACATTAATCATTATTTTTCTAACTTTTGACAGTTTATTTATAAAAACTTATTAAGCATAAAGCATTCATACAAGAAATAATATTTAAAGGAAAAAATTAAGTAAATGAACAATTTTAAATAAAATTGTAGTAATATCGAATTATTTTGTTTGTTTATTTATATAAATATATTTTATAATCATTTTTTAAATATTAATTCTAATTATGACTTGAACTTTGAAGAAATTTATAGATTATTTTATAAATTTCTGTTTTTATTAAATATTAACATTAATAAATTAAGACAATTATATGTTATAATAAACAAACATTCTGGTTTCTATATAGAAGGGAAAAAATATAACTGTTATATAAAAAAAATTTCCATTTTTTTTATCAAAATTTCTAAAAAATTCTATTTTTATTATGTAATAGTTACACAATAAAAATGAATAAGTAATCATAATATACTATAATTAAAAAAAAGCAATTTTTATTTAAAATTAATAAATTTTTAAATTTACAATACTTTTCAAAAAACATAAAAAGTAAAATAATTTGAAAATATAAAAACAGACTTTAAAAGTAATGATATTTAAATTCAAAATTCACACTTAATACAAAATCAAATTTAAATAAAAATATTCTTATACTGAAATTAAATAAACAGCTTTATATTAACAAAAAGTAAATAAAAGATGCACAATAATATAACATTGTTTTATTTGTGTAATGTTAGTTGTAAGTAAAATATCTTGATTATGTTTATTTCTATTTGTTTATATAAAAATAAAGGAGTTGTTTCTTTGTAATATGATATCCTGCTGTTAAATATACAGAGCATAGAAGTTGAATGTATATTTATATATAAATGACATGCATCAATAAAAGAGAGGAAATGCCAACAGTGATTAGACTTAACTAAGCCATAACAAAATCTGGTGACTTTCACTCAACAGTCTAGAATGTCAGCTTCCAAGTTATCTTCAGATAAGACTAATAAAATGTGACGTTTACATTTCTATGATCAGTTGTATGGCTAATATCAATATGTATACAATAATTTCTGATAATACATCCAAATCATTATTCAGTATACAATGTTGTATGTTGAATAATGATTACAACTTATTATATAATTGTTATCTAACAGTACAAATCAATAATTATCTCCCTGTTTACATATATTTAATAGTAATATATATTTTGTTTCAATACTATTTATTCATAAAATTAAAATACCGGTAATAAAAATTTTAAATTTATTTACATAATTGAGTGAATAACTACTCTTTACAAAAATAATATTTACGCAGTATGAATTAACTTTTTTAGATGCAAATAAATTATATAAAATTTTTATGGTAATTAAAATTTTTAAATTATAATTGAAAATATCTATAACCTGAAAAGAAGTTATTAAATATAACATATCACTTATTCAATTTAAATACTATATAAAATTATAATTATTATATAATAATAATATTATGATGCACAATATTTACATTTTTATGTTTTTAATTACTGTTAATTTTAAAGTTATATCAAGCAATTTTTGCAATAAATATAAACTACATGTTTAAATTTAAAACTTTAATGAAGAATTTTAAAAATTTCTAAAGTATATTAACAATTTTAACTGCTTTTATATTATATTTAATAATATTTTACTATTATTTTAAAGTTTTTATAATTTAAATATATTATGAAAAAATATTACTTCTAATTATTACAAATCTTACTTTATCATAAAATAAGAGGAATAGTTATTACCATTTATTCTTATTATATTAAATTAATTATATATACTGTATATATATATATTGAATTTTTTAGAATATTTGTTAATCTTATTTTAAGAAAAATGTAACAAAACAGTAAAATATAAATTGCCACTTGCCTCTGTTTCCTTTTCCTCACACAAAAGTTGCATCCGTTCCTGAATTTTCAAATCACGATTTTCCTTTCCTTTTGCACTCCCCTTCCTGCGAGGTGGTGGAAGTGGTGTCTCCCCTTCAGGTGGTTCAACAAACCATTTCAAAGGAGTTGATTGAGATTCTGAACAACATGACTGGGAATTCTCCTCATAGCAATCTTGTAATGGCAGTGAAAGTGATGAAGAATCAATAGCTTGGAGTATACTTGGACTAGAATGACTATGGACAATTGGAGAGAGAGAGCCTTCTAATTGTAAGTTATCAATTGTAGATGCAGGCTGTTTGACTTCATTTTCCATGCTGTCATTTGAATTGCTTGATAAATTACTACCATTACTATTTTCAAAATTTTGTGTGTCATGTTGAATTTGTGAACAAAATTCAGGCTTTAATGTTAAATATTTTGTTCCCTAAAATAAAATTATATTTTATATTATTTAAATACTTATTAATTAGTTGAAATGATAAAACAAAATATGATAAAAAAATTAGTGCTGAAAAATAAAAATTTCATACTATCAAAGAAAAATTCAAAATTTGTATTATTAATTACTATTTGGACATGAAATTAAAAGTTCTAAATTAATTTAAAGAGAAGTTTCATGATGTAAGGATTGAAATGAAAATCTTCAGATCAAAACAATGCTGCTATTGAATTTTTGATATATCAATATTTTATATAGTGAAAATAAAAGACTTTTTTAATGCATTAACAAAAAAATCAAATTCACATTTATTTTTATACTACTTTTTATATTAAAAGTGAATTACAATAACTTGAATGATAAAATGGAATTATTAATAATAGATCATAATTCAAAATATTGGTTCAAAACTAAATATTAAAGGATATTTATATTATAATAGAAATGATTAGCAAATTTGACTAATAGTGAACACAATACAGTATATATTATTCTAATAACATGATACATTTCCAATTTGTATGTAAATAAATATTTAGTATATGTATAATCGTTGAATAATAATTGAATCCAAATCTGTTATTTACAGCTTGAATTTTAAATTTCAGAAAATTAAAAAAAATAATAATAAAAACAAAAAAAATAAATTGGTTATTTTAAAAACTCAAAGCTCATTTTTTTGTAGTTCCAATCTATTATAAAATTATGCATTTTATACAAGAGATAAATAATAAATGAATTCCAAGTCAATAAACTCTAGCACAATTGAATAATGTACAATCATACATCCTTTAATGGCTTTAGTTGGAAATTCAACTGATAATCAGTTAGAAAGTCAGTATACAACAAAAATTAACCAGATAATAATAAATTATGATTTTCTGAACCATACATTTTTAATAATATCAGCAGTGTATTTAAAACAATAACATGTTGAAATAAAGAATAGATAGAAAATTGATTTGCAAAATTATAAAAATATATAAATATTTAACAGTATAAGAATTAAAAATCTCATTCTCTATAATACTGAAAAAATATGTAATAATATGTAAGCTGATTGTTTATATCTGTTTTTTACGATGTTGACAAATATCATTACAATTATGTAAAAGATAAAATTCTTAATACTAACTATCAAATAATTAATATTAATGATATATCAGTTACAAATAATAATAAAATATATTGTCATAATTTTAACTAAAATTACATATGATCATGTTAAGTTTAAATATTCCTGTTTTATTATTAAAGATAAGAGAGATTGTTTTATTAAAGAGTTTTATTCCATTAAAAGAAATATCTGTATCAATAGATTCAATAATATATGCTTAAATCACAATTTACAAATAATTTAATTAAGTAATTTTTTGTGGGCTGCTGGGAAAAATTTTTAATTCTGGTCATATTATTTTTGAGGAACATATGAATCATCATATCAGATTTGATGTTGTTATATGTCAAATAATATAAAAGAAATTAATAAGAAATAAATACACTTTTTGCTTTTATATTAGATGCTAATTTTATTATTGGTAACAGTTTAAAAACCTTAAAAACATAAGATTAGAATATAAAAATTTCTTTAATTTTTATACTTACATCTTCTTGTTTTATTATAGCTACTGCACTAACATATTCTTTAAAAAGGGCTCTTACTTCCTCTAGAAAAATAAATAAGATTTATAAATATTATTTATAATTAGTATTTAAAATAAAAGTTTTTAATTCAGAAATTAATATATAAATGTTTATCATAAAACAAGCAGATTTTTTAGACTTAATTATATTATAGTTTCTAGTAGTAGACAATATAAATATTATAATTACATTTCATAATTATTACCTATAGACATATAACTATTTATTTATTTAATCATACAACAAGAAACTCATTATTTATGATGTAACTACATAGTACAAGAAAAGCAATTATGTGTAAGTGACCTATCCTAAAAATTATATTTGATTATTTTAGTTGTAAAATTGTTTACGATGAATCATTCATAAAAAAATTTATTATTAATCAATAATTATGTTAAAATTTATGATTTATGACTGAATCTTGATAATGAAAATTTAATATAACTATTGTATATTAATTAAATATACTTATAACAAAATAAATTGTAATATATAAATATATATGCAACAAAAATCATTTATAAAAAATAAATATCATTTTTCATTTAAAAAAATCAAAGATAAATTAATTATTGATTTGCAATTTTCCTATATATTATAGGATATATTATATATCCTATTGTTAACCACTATATATTAAAATATAAAACTTTTAGATAATTTAAATATTTTAAATTTATTTTTACTTTTATCCTAAATAATTTAAATTATAAAAGTTAATAAAAAATAAATAAATAAATAAATTTGAACTACAACACACACAATCCTATTAAACATGAGATAAAAATATTATATATACCAGTAATTATATTTGTAAAATGTTATCTGATTTTAATTAGTTTTAAAAACTTTTAATTATTTAAATTTATTAAAAAAGATTAGAAAAACATATATAATAGTAAATAATAGAGTACAGATAAACTCACTAGGAAAAAACTTTTTCATTAAAATAAATAAAAACAAACAAAAATGGAAACTAATGATACTGTTTTATTTGCAAATTTTTTTATTCAAATAATTTACCTAATTGGAATTTTTCACAGAAAAATATAGTGAACTATTATCAAATTAAGATTATATAAATAAATATTTAAAATATATACAATATATTTTTATGGATATTTATAACATTTATAACAAATGTTTAAAGAAGCATTAATATTTATGAAAGTGCTTTAATTCTTTCTTAAAGTTAATAAAACATATTGGTTTAATGCACTTAAAAATATATGAAACCAATATGATGTAAAAATTATAAATTACTAGTATATAATATAACAATACAATATAAGAAAAATAAATTTTCATAAAGTTATGAAAATTATAAAGTGAGCCATTATAAAATGTAAGATAGTTAATTAATTTTATGCATGTTTAAAAATATTTAATTAAATATTACTTTTATTTTTTAATCTGCAATTTTGAGTTGAAAATCAATTACAGTAGAGTCTGATTATCTGGGGTTATAGATTAAACCTAATTAATCTATAACATGGAAGTGATGTTTAATTATCAATGTTTTATCTTAGATGTGTTATCTGAAAGATTTTCAGATAGCAACCCAGATTCATTTCCTTTCTACATCATAAATAATTGACAATAAAAATTACAATCAAATTAAAATTATAAATACTGTATTGCGATTAATTTCTTGCTCCAAATAAACCAATTTCAGGTTCCTTTTCAATAAATAACAGAACATTTGAATATACGTATGGATGCAATTTTTTTTTAATATTAAATGCAGATTGTCTATAATTATGATATTTTTTGGTATTTTGCAGATTATCCAGGTCAATTCATTTCTCAGCTATCCCAATTAATTTGGAGTATACTATATAATAATTTTATATTTTTAATGAAATCATAAAATAAGCATATTTTAATGTTATTATTAATAATAATAATGACTTTTATAATAATATATTAATTTTAATCATCTACTTAAAATAGTTGTTTCAATTAGTATATTTAAAGTTTTTATAAGAATGATGTAAAGAAACAAGTTTTCATAAATAGTTTATGTAACAATAAAAAATTAATGAAAGTAATTTATTAATATACTCTCTAATGATAAAAAATAATTTAATCATCACCATTAATAGAAATATTTTTCCTTTCCATTTTCAAATATTAAATGGCTAAATAAATTATTTTCTGCTAATAAATGATATTGTTTTTTCTTTGTTTACTAAAGTATTTGGTATATAGATTATATCAGGAGTGGCAAAGCTTCATATCATTACAAGCCATATAGGAAAATCTCAAATAGTTGAGACTGCAATCAATTTCTTTCTGGGCCAATGAGAGCCACATCAGTTTTCATGGGCAATCTTAATAGTGGTTTCAAAAATTGTTTATTAAATATTTTACATGCATTTATTTCATATTGATGCATACTACTTTTTGCAATAAATAAACAAATTACAAATATATTATTTTTTAAAATTAAGCAGATATTTGCTTCATATTACGGTAACTATTGATTTTCATGTATGGAGCCACACTGAAGGTACTAAAGGGCTGCATTGGTCAATATGGGATTATATGAACTATTATTAATATTTAATTAACTTTAATTAAAAAGAGGCACTAAACAGCAGATAATAACTCACTAGGTTTACACCGGATTGTGAATCCTTCCTCCTTTCAGGAAATGAGGTCTTGCCAGATTTCCTGAAAGGAGGAAGGATTCACTAGGTTTAATTTAACACAAATGTTTTCGATGCTCAAGGCATCACTTCAGGCTGAATACAATACACCATTTAAATTTTTTTAAAAATATGGAATACTATTGTTCTAAAACATCGTTATGTTACCATGTTTATACAAAACATCGTTATGTTACCATGTTTATACAATACAAATATTATAGACCAGGGCTGTCCAATTATAATGACCCCGAGGGCCACAACCGTCGTTATTAGAGATACGGAGGGCCGCAGCTACAAAAAAGAGGGGAGGGGTTGATAACCCCTATTTTTTGTAGCTGTGGTCTATGGAAAATATATAAACGCTTTTTCAAAACAAATTTTATTAATTCAGAGATCTTTTAAAGATATGTCCCGCTGATTTAATA
>WUQG02077161.1:0-27124 GCA_011317285.2 Androctonus mauritanicus | reverse complement strand
GGCACTAAATCTTAAGGCCCCTGTATACGCTCCGACCAGACCACCGGACCGTCGGGCAGACCTGCTATTGGGTGAAGGGTTGCACAGTGTGTAGGCTTGTCGGCAGACAAATATGGAAGTCTGTTAAGACTTTTAAGTAATTTCAAAGATATGTCCGGGGTTGGACCCAAAAATATGGTAAGCCTAACTCTATATCATTTGTGGGATTTGGGATATATCTAATCAGCAACGGTACTTTAGCAACATTTAGTACAAGCGGTACTTTAGTAAATTCACTTGGCATAATAAAAGTAGAATGAGCACTTATCTTTAGCAGTTATTCTTCATTTAGAATGGAATACATTAATTAATGAAAGACAAAAAAATCAAACATTTGTTGAAGCCGTCTTTCTCTAGTCTTTGACATTATGACCTTGATGGTAATGAGCGCGTAGGTAACTGTCGCCAGGAAATCAAACTGAAACTGGAGGAAAAAGTCCCTATTTAATTAAATTTTTAATCATAATACCAAAAGAATAAAATTTTATTAAATATAGAAACCGTATTTACAAAAAGTAACCATATTTTCAGAAATACCGAAAATAAATCAGGATGTTCATCGACATCGGTATCACAGAGATATTTCAATTCTATTGGTCTAAGGCAGTGATTTTCAACCAATGTGCTGCGGCACACTAATGTGCCATGAGAAGATCTTAGCTGTGCCGCGAAAATTTTTAAAGATCATTAATTAAATTATTTTCGAAAGAAGTCCAATAAGTGTACATATCAAAATTAAACCCTCTTTAAATTGCTTATACGAGTATATCATTGTTATAATAAAATTATATATAATATATACATAAACAAGCTTTTTTTGATCATCATAATTTAACTGTGCCACAGAAATTTAACTATAAGTTCAAATGTGCCGCAGAAAATTAATTAGGGGTTCAAGTGTGCCATGAGATAAAAAAGGTTGAAAACACTGGTCCAAGGAAAGGAAAGATCCGATAGGCCGAAGTTACATAAATTATCAATAAGATTGTATTTTAAGATTTCCCGAATAATCCATTTTAGGAATAAAATTGTACCTGGATTCTGCCAGCGAGGAAGAATTCCGAAGTTTCAATATCGTAGGATGAGGAATAATGGTGGATCACGAAGTTTGATCTTGATATCTGATGACACATGAACACAAACACAAGTTTAAGTGTACACACCGCTACTATCTGTATTGTGTATTTGTCCTTTGTGCTCTTGCATGTACTGTTTATCTGTACTCTGCACACTATGTAGGATCTCCGATTAAGGACTTTAAGAACTTCCAGATCTAAGGTCATTTGTCCGAGGATTGAGTCCAAATCCAATTCTCGGATCAATGGCATAGGATCCTAGAAGTCCTTAAAGAAGATCCAATTATGGAGTGAAAGGAGGAATGATAAAAGTTTGAATTCCTTCTTTCACCCCATCATTGCCGTCCTAATCGAAGATTGACAGAAATATAGTGATTGTTCCCGAATCATTGGGTTGAAGTAATTCCATTCGGCTATTACGATCTTCCAGCACTTTTGATGATCCATTCGCCCGGAAAGTTCAAGCAACGTAAGTGTAGTGCATTTGACATCTGGGTTGTTCTGTTAATAACTCCAGTTTCAAATTTCAGCTCCACTATTATTCCCCACTTATAGGTGTGATAAAAAATCTGGACAAAAGTTTCGAATGCACGATTTTAAGAAAACTTCTTATTCAATAAAAATATGTGTGTTAAATAAATATATACGATTATATATACATATATGTAGATATACTATAAGATTAATTATTTACAAAATAAGTCCATAATTAGCAGCTATGCGAATTTTTTGTTTTCACTCTAGCCATAAGTTTCTGGAATATGGAAGCTGAGGTTTGTTGGATCTTCTGCTTAATCCTTTTCTCTAGTTCGGCCACAATATCAATATTCCAACTATTTTCACAGATTTTCTTTCAGATAGCACTAGTATCTTTCAATAGGACTTAACTGGAGATATTCGCGACGTTTTCCTTTCTCGAAATGTACTTTATATCCAAAGTATCAAATGCAATGAAACTTGCATTTTCGTAGTAAAAGGTGGCGTATTGGCCGTATTTGCTATCTGCATAATGTTTTTTGAGGAATGAGACCTGTCTTGCCTTTATACACTATTTTGAATAGTTTTTTTTTTGCATCGATAGAATTGCCAGACGGGCAAATGAATGGCTTTCATCTTCCCTTCTCCAAAATGACTAACCACATCAAAACCTTCTTCGGAAACTTGGTAGAGCGCTTGTGCTTGGCCGATGGACTTACGTCAACACCAAGCTTGTGACAGTAAATCTTATTACCCAGCAAGTCACTTCCATGAACTGTGAAATATGATTCGTCATCCATCATAACTAAACAATTTTAGATTTTGCCTTAAAAATATATCTGCGGAATTTGTTCAGTTTTGCCTTTTGTTGACTTATTGGCGTTTCACAATACTTAGCTGCTGAGTACGTTTTTTCTGCTGAATATCCCTTCTTTGAAGATTTTAATCACATAGGGCTGGCAATGTTGAATTTAATTGCCAATTTTCGCTGGTTTGACCAAATATTCCAACAATCAATTATTCAAGATGAACCTTCTTTGCTTTTGAGAATGGGAAAAGCCTTCTTTCCAGGCTTTCCCATTCTCAAATCTTCCAATAATGATATAAATGTACTTATTGGTATCTCCTTATCTCCATCTTCGCGAAATGACTTGAGAATAAAACATTTTCCACGATCTCTATTTTCCAAGTAAAATGTGCTAATGAGTTTTCTCTTACTACTTTCATTTAATGTTTCCATCGTTGGAATAATGAACTCTTTGTCTACTTTCGTTGCCATGAAGCACGTTTAGAGCGCATTGCGCACGAACATATCTAATTTTTTCAATTGGATTAATTTTTGTTGTTTCTAAGAAAAGGTAAAATGTCCAGATTTTTAATCATCATACCCATATGAAGTGTCGTCAATCCTCAAGAGAGGCTAACTGTCTTTTTCTTATATTTTGTGCTGACTACAGCATTTAATCTGCTGTAGTCTACGCAAAATCTGATGAAGCATCTTTCTTTCGGACCAGTACGATGGGTAACGTCCAGGGATTGGCGGAGGGCTCAATGATATTAGTTTGTATTTCGTGCAGTAGCTTCCTGATCTCGTTTCGCAAATGGAAATCGTCGGAGATGATGTTTGATCGGAGGGTGGCTCCTAGTATTAATTCGGTGTTGTATGAACTTTTTCAACCAATATCTTTCGACAAAGAGGCGAAAATATCTCTAAATTCTCTTATGAACTTTTTAGCGGTCATCCTTTGACTACTGTTTAATCGTATACCTCCAATAAATTGCTCTACTAAGCATTCGATAGATTGTGCAGAAGGATCACGAGATTCTCGCTCGATGCTCGTAATGGGAGTGCATATAGCAATTTCCTCTCCCTTCATGATGACGTGCCTCATCACTTATGTTACCGATTCTGATAGGAACTTGTTTTTGGGCGATATTCACTAGCGTGTCTTCGACCAACATTCGTTTTGGGACATGGCTCACAGATATAGAATCTGTCACTTTAAATCGGAAGCCTTTTTGAGTCACTGTAGTGTTTTTGGCACTACACACTTTGTACACTCTTTTAGGAACAGGGATGGTAATATTTTTTAGGGATAAGATCTGATATAAATGTAGCTCCTTCATGTTTAAGCCATTGACAGTCGGTCGGATTGATCGCGTGGAAATGCTTCGACTTTTCACTCTGAAGGATTCCGGTTCGAGTCTCGAGTCCTACTTCTTGAAATTATTTATCATGGGATCCTGGTCCGGCCCTTTGATCCCCGTCCTATACAATCCGGTTAGCCTGTGGAAGGGCTTGTTTCGCCTCGTCATTTAGTATTCTTCTAGAATGAGAAGTGGCGTCATCTGATTGACAAAAAAAATCCAAACAGTGGCACTTCTCTTAATGTCTGAAGCTAACTCTTTTTCAAATTCAGGGAGAAATCGTAATCATAAAAAGTCCAGTCCAAGAATACTCGAGTCAGTGATTCCAGCGATGTAAACAGTATGCTTATATGTGTTAAATCCAAAAGAAATGGAAACTTCCAACTTCCCGTGCACAATAATTTTATCATCGGTCACAATTTGTAATGAAACGGTAATCGCCACGCATGAGAGATGGATATTCATCCGCCTTAACGGCATCCATTCGAACGATTGTCACATTTGTTCCCGTATCAAGAATTAAACGGCACGGAAGATCATTAATTTCTCACTCCACGAACACGCCGTAAACTTTTCCTTGCAGAGACGAAATCTGAAAGATATCCAACAATATATCTTGATTATACGGCAATCTCTGCTCCGCGAGATGGCCGTTCTTCAGTTTAAACCAAGATTTAACATTGACCCCTCTGATGCGAGTTACCATCTCATTTTTAGTCCAGAGCAGGTTCTCAAATGGCCTTCCTTGCCACAATACCAACATCTAAGCATATGGGTTTGATCCCTCGCGCCTGCAATTCTTTTTAGTGCCTTATCCTGCTTCGTCTCTAAATCTTTGTTTTTCAAGGAAATTAAAAAATCCTGTGCCAAAGCGCATCGGATCAATCGACAATTCCATCTCATAGTCTGCTATGCAGTTTCCACTTTCATTGCATATACAAGGGCATTCTTCAGATCTTTACTTTTTGATATCCTCACGGCTTGCTGGATTTCTGGATTCTTAATTGCATCGATGAAATATTGTTGACATAAACTTCCCTTATTTGGAGGACAATCTGGAAAAGCCAGCTGCGATACGTCTGGATGTCAGACATCAGTTTCTGAAATGATTCTCCAGCTTCCTGTTATTGAGTTTTCAGTTGCAGCCTATTATAATCCTTCAAATGCTGCTTTTCGAAGTATAGCTTTAATACATTCGCCAGGATAGTAAAGTCTGTTCTTTTCTCCACCGAGTGTTTGCAAGATGTCTGCAGCTTCCCTCGAAGAGAGGCAACCAGGTGAGGTGATTTGGTTATGCTATTCCATTCGTTAGTAGTAGTGATCATTTCTTATTGTTTTCGGTCGGTATACATCCCACGCTGTCTTCCATCCTAAGTTGATATCTTGATGTTCAGGCTCGATGCCGCAGCAGATAAACCACTGGTATAAAGAGAAGAGACTGCGTCTAGCTCAGTCTTTAATTTCTATATCCAGAATTTTTCTTCCATCTCAGCCTTCAATTTTACTTGACTTTTCTCGATTTCCTGTTTCGATTTCTCCTTATTTTCCTCCATTTCGTTTAGAGCTTCATTTCATCCTTCATTCGTTATGGAACTTCTTTAGTTTCTCTCTCGCAACTTAAATTCTTCTCTCGAAGCTTTTATAGCGATATTCGTATTTTCCTGGAAGACTGGATTCTTCTAAGGCGACGTTCACTTTCCGTTGAGCAACTTTAAGATTCTTTTCGCTAAAGTTCGAATGAGTCGAATTGAAAACGAAAAAATAAGTCATTTGGAAGGCAAGTAACTTCTTGAAATTTCGATAAGATTCCAGGTCTCCACTTATTCTCAGCATCATCTCCATGAAGTTTCCAGGTCTTCACTTATTCTCTGTATCATCTCCATCAGCTTCTGGAAATTTTCAACTTCCATAATTCGAGTTAAAGCCTGGCACTACTTGCACGGCAACCAACATTCTTTGGGACTATTCTATTTCTCTTCTCTTATTCGAAATGTCCGCTCCTAACTATAGCGAAAATATCAGAATAAATAAAAAAAAATCAAAGAATTCGCACTAAGCATCGTGCGATTCGTTCTCCCCAAAACAAGTTTTCCCGTCCATCTAACTACCTTCACTTTCATCTCAGGTTCGCATATTTTGGCATCAAATTCGTTCACGTTGATGACTATCTGTCCAAGTTGACATTCTACCTTCCAAAACATCACCTTTACGTGCTCGGAAAGCCATCCACACAATCTGTAACAAGAGTTTATATATAATTATAAAACTATAATTTATTATGTCGTACCTTCTCAAGAAAATAACACGAGTCAAAAAAGGTACGATTTTACAAGAACACAAAAACGATTATACAAATATTATATATTATGTCAGCAAAAAAAAATCAAGTTATGACTACCAAAAGATATGTTGGACATAAGCTAACATTTTTTGTAGCGTCTTTTTTCTTATCAGTGGAGCTAGTTGTTTTTTAAGTTCATCTGCAGCATGCCGAAGACAGCCATTTTTTATATATTGTGTATTAATATATGTTAAATATTTAATTATAAATAGTAGTTATGTTACTTAAAAGGTTTTATACCAATCTACAATACAATTCTTAGAGAAATAAACAGAATTTCAAATTTTTTCCTAAAATTCTTATACTACTCATAATGTTATTTTTCAAGACACTGAATCAGGACCGGTTCCATAGGTGAGGCGGCGAGGCAATCGTCTCAGGCGCCAAAACTAATTGTAAAAATATGAAATGTATAATGAAGAGCAAAACAAAAAATATTAAAGTGACAAAATTCGTAATAATACATAAATAGGAAATATTCTTACTGTGTTTTATCAGTTGCTATAAATTTGAGATTAATTAAAAATAAACAGAATGTGTTTATATTTCAATTAAAGATGATGATAATTTAGTTTTGTCATTTATTGCATCTAAGTTATCTTTATTAATATTTTTATATAAGATTGAGAGTTGGAGTCTTGAGAATATTGTAATGATGTCCACAGTACATTTCCTCAAGACATGAAAAAACGCTGTTAAAGTACTTAAACAGCGTTTTTTCATGTCTTGAGAGTCATTACTTAAGGATTTTTTTTAATTTAAAAGACTCCGTTTTTAAAACTTGCTTTAGGTACCACAATAAGTCGATCCGACCCTGCATTGAATCTATTGTTTTATTTTTACTGTTAAGAATTAGAAAAAATCTTAATGAATTTACATAATTAATGTACATTCATCTTAATATATTTATCGTCAGATGGCCGGATGGCTGAGTGTTGACATGCCACGCAGAAGACCCGGGTCTGGTGTCTCCTGAAAGTTTTTTTTTCCGAGGTGCTGGGCCCAACCCGGCGATCCTCGTTCATCATCATCCAGTCCCTCTTCACGGATGTGGCTACAGCCAGTGGTTAGAACTGGCCCCACTCCTTAGTGATCTCCCTGATTCGAAAAAGGCGTAAAAAATGCAAAAAAAAAAATAAAAAAAATAAAAAATAATAATAATAATAATAATAATAATAATATTTATCAACTAATACGTATAACAGCATTGTATTACGAAATTCCATTTTTTAAATTTGCATCTTCGATTTTAATTTATTAAAAAAATGAACAAAATGTATAAACTCTCACTTATTTAGTCTCGCTTTCACCGGTCACATTTTCGTCGAGCTATACATGAGTCGAATTTAAAACGAAAAAAATAAGTCATTCGAAGGAAAGTAACTTCTTAAAATTTCGATAAGATATATCGAATAGCACAATAATTCATCTGATCGTTAAAATTTCTATCAAAAATTGGCATGATTTCACTTCAAAACACCAATTTAAATCATAATATCATTCTTTATCTAAGTCGGGAGTTCTTAACCGGAGGTATCCATATCCCTTGGAGATATGAGACTCGATCTCTGGGTACTGATATTTATTTAATGTATTAATTTATACTTGGGTAGTACGTGAATGGAACGCGATAGATCAAGTGAAGAGAGTATGGGACCATATTGGATAATCCACTGGGGATGTGGAATCATCAAAAGGTTAAGAACCCCTTATCTAAGTGAATGTTATTTGGATAAAATTTATACGTTTATGTATATATAATTTACAAACTATAAATAGTATTTTGCTTGTGTTTTCGGATTAATCGACCATTTTGTTTATCTGATTTGAAGTTTGATCCTATAGAAGCTGATTAACTGGGAATCTATATAACATGAAAACAGCGTAATTATTGAATATTTAAATATTATTTCAATTTTTCCTACAGATATCGAAAAATAAATACTAGTATTCGTATAAATAAACTAACTGTTAAAAATTCATATTTTATTTTACACTAAAAATCATTTCATTTATCCAGTCTGAAGTAATTAAAAATCAATTATAGTAATTTCTTTTACCAAAACTTTGTATAATGTTGATGAATTTAAATAAATTATTTTCGAATATTTCAAAATATTCTATTTCAATTAAAGATTAAAACAAAAGTTAATTTTTATAAGATTAAAATATTCAGAAAAGTTTTTACATCTCAGGATAAATGACATGAATAAAAGATAAATTCCACAACACAATTTTGTTCAATTCAATTTCCTTTTACAAATTTCTAATTGCTTGAATAAATTATTCAAGCAGTTAGAAATTTATAAAAGGCAGTTAGTCATTTTTATTATATTAAAATAATGATATTGGGAATATTTTCATTATTTTAATATTCATGTAAAAATTTTCATTTTAAGGAAAATGCACTAAATCACTAATTTTCTCAATCAAAATTTCATTTTGTTCAAGGACAATATCTTCCTAATTTATATCTGTTTGATCCAATGATGCTAATTTGTATTTTAACAGATTTCTGCAATTTCATTTTAGATTTAAATAATCTTTTGTATGTGATAAAATTTTTACTTTTATGAAGATAAAATACAGTTGCACTATTTATATTTTTTGCTGTAGCAGCAAACTTTTGTTTTTGATGCTTCCAGTTTTCATTAAAATAATGTATTAAATATTAATTAAGAAATATCAGACTAATTTCCTTTTTGTAGATTCACAAAATTATGAAGTGGCATTATTTTTGTTTTATTTAATTATTATATACTTCCTCTTCATATATTTTCAATATTTTTGATAAATTGTGTCAGAAATTCATACTGTGAAAGTAATTATTCTGTTAATTATTATTCTGACGATTTTCTACTTCCATCAAAAAAATTGTTTGCTAATGCTTTTGCAATATTACATTAATATATTTCTAATAAATGGTCTTTTCTTATTCTTTATAATTAATTTCACTAATCACAAATTATATTTTAAATTACAAAACATCAAATAATTTTTATTCATTAAAACTACATAAATCAGTAGTGTGTTACTGAAATAAAATATATTTATACACCAGAAACTTTATATATATATATATTACAACAAATGAGATATTCTGTCATAACTATGACAAGAAGCCAAATAATATTTTCTTATTATTTCTATAGGATATAATTTGTATATAAAAAAGAAGAATGTGTAAAAATTGTTTAATATAAAAGATTTTTTGTTTATTAAAATATAAATGTTTGTTCATCTTTGACATCAGATAACTTTGATCCAAGCTTTTCTTCACACTGGGTTATTTGTGTGGTGTCTGCATTTATCAGAAAACAAATAATTTAACTGAAATTTTCAGTAAATAATAAAATTGGCACTAGTTGTAAACAAACAAAGGAAGTTTGAAAAAAAAATGTACATAACTAGTTACATAAAATATGTTTAAATATTTATAACATACTAAACAGACATTCAAAATTATGTAATGTAGCTATTTTTTTTTGGTAAGTAAAAAATGTAATTACCAAAGTATAAATGAATTAAAACACAAGTTATGTACAATATTTACAGATTTTTCCAGAAATTATATTTTCTAGAAAAATTTCTGCTGATAAAACATTGTTTTAATATTTAATCAGCAGAAGAATTTAAAAAAAATTATATAAATATATATATAATAAAAAAATTTAAATGGAAAACTGTTACTGTCATTTTTCATTACTTTTATAAATAGTTCAATGATAAATAAATAGGAATTTATTATGATGTCAGATATGTTATGACCAATTATCCAATATGGAAAGAAATATCCAGATCTCTGATGAGATGAAAAGTGATGATGTTTACAATGCAAACAAAGTTTCATTAAAAAGTTTGTTTTGTAATTAATTATAAGAATCACATATCAAAATCATCATCTGTAATTTGGAAACATAGCACAATATGCTTTCTGAAAAATAAAATAAATTTTTTATAGGAAAATTGTTAAATATTTATTTGCTATTTACTGATTAAAATTTGAATACTTACTTTACAAAGTTCACTACAAAACATCCCTGTAGGACAAGTCATGCTAATAGGTTTCCTACAAGTTATGCATACAATTGGACTTTGTTGTGACTGATGATTTGAAACTTGAGCTGGAGTATTAAGTGGCTAAAATAAAAACATTTATCTAAATAAAAAAAAATCTAAATACAAAACATTTATAGAATTGAATTAACAAGAAAGGAAAAATGAAATATGAAAAAATTTTCATAATAAATTTGACAGACCATAACTGAATTTTTATAAGAATTTAATTTATGCAACTGTCATTTTATCATTAATATGAAAACTTGATCATATTAAATACAAAATCAATATATTTTTATCAAAGAAAACTATCTATTGTTTCAATTTGTTCTATTTCTTATAATACATTGACAACAATTATCTTTTTAATACAACTTCTAATTCCATGATAAAACAATTAGAATTGACATCATAGTTTGATAATATTTAAATTCTAAGCTATAAAAATGAATTGACTGAATTTATTTGCTGTAATAGACATTAAATCTGTTTATATAATTAAAAAGATACTTTAAAAAAAATTTTAGAAAAGATTTTTCTTAAATTTAGTGAACGATTAATAAATATTAAAAAGCATATAAATATGATTTTTTTTAATTTATTTTTGCAAAAATAAATTTCAGAATATTCAAACTTCAAAATTTTTGTGACAAATATGTAAGATGAAAATTATATCATCTTGCACAAAATTAAGTTAGATTCTTATGATAGACTGTTCATTTCCATAAATTCTTGTTTGTTTATTTTTGTTGATTCATCTTTAGGTGCTTTCTTGCACAACACTTTTCCTTATTGTCAGCAATTTATTATTTTATTTATTGAAATTTTATTTCTGTAAACAATGTCTATAAAGTTTAATATAGCAATTACAATTTATTGTACATTACAGTAAAGAAGGCATTTTTCAAGATATTTGATATTTTAAATTTATTGTACCATTTATTTATATATTACCCATTTTTTTATGTCCGTTTCCAATCAGTGAGATTACTAAGGGGCAATAAGATTTATATTCATATTCAAAACTATTGAGGATGCTGTTAGATTATATTCGTTTTACAATAATTTTTTTATTAAAGTAAATAATTTATAATTTTTACTCAATTTTATTTTATAACAACATTTATCAATATAATACTAACTTGGAGATTTTCATTGTTGGGTTTAAAATCTAAATGTGTTCTTTATTTATTTCATAATCAGTTTGAATTTCTTTTAGATTTTTAATAAATAATAATAATTTAGTTATAGAACTTTTATAAGATTATGATAAAAATATAACTGAAATTAACTTTCAAATTTTTTTCTTTTGAAATTATTTTGTTTCTAAAAGCATTTTTATTATTATATATTTTTAATATACAATTATCATTGTCATAACTGAAACTAATTAAAATTGTAATTTATCAAAAGTAATATCGTATCAATTATCAAATGTGCATGACATTTTATTTTATTTTTCAAGTTTAAAAAAATTCAAAACTTATATAAAAATTTTTAAAGATCATTGTAGTTTGAAATATAATGCAAAACTGCAAAATTATTTAGCATTATTCCAAGACAGTAGAGCTTTCACCAAAATTCAGACAATTATAATCAAATATCTGAAACAAGACATTTATAATTGCTCCAATTAATAACACAATATATTTGATATCTGATAAAGTGTAAGAATAAATTTTATTACAAACAAAACATACAAATATTATGCAAATGAGAACAGTTGCAAATCCTATCTCATAAACCATAAAAGATATGGAAAACTTTCTAATTACAAACTTGTTTAGCAATCAATTTTGAATACAACAAAAAAACTTCATCAATATTGAATAAATAGTTCATTCAAAAATGAAACACAGATCTATCATATATCAGTTCCTTGAAATGCCAAGATCAGTTGTTGTGGCCTCATTACTTGCTGTTTGTCCACAAACAGCAAATGATTAGGCCACAAAAACTTTCATTCTTGCATAATAATAGGAGAATTTTCAAGAGTGCATCATTACTGTTTGTGTAGAGATTTCTATTGGTATTCTATAGGCTATGAGAAACTTCAACATCATGCTTAACTCTATTTGGGTGCTGATAGAAGATATTTTGAGTTTTGATTAGTTTTTGTTTGTTGATTAGGTTCTGTGTTTTCAATTTATTGATATGCGGTATTATGTTTTGGTGTTGGTTTGTTATTTACATGTCAGAATGAAATGAGTAAAAATTTGTGATGTTTTTAATTTCATTTTTGAGTGAATTAGTCATCTGATTTTGATGAAGTTTTTTTTATAGTGTTCAGAACTGAATGCTGAACAAGTTTGTAATTGGAAAGTTTCCCTATTTTTTACGATTTATAAGATAGGATTTGCAACTGTCCTCATTTGCATAATCAGCTCATTTGAAGGTCACCATCCATGACTTCCTATTTGTTGGCATTAACAGAGTTTTGAAATTTATGGTAGTTATCAAGTTATTTGGAGGAGTACAGACTTTTCTTCCACCCTGTATAATAATAATCTAAGTATATTCTATTCTAAAAGTTAATGTTAGGATGATGTAGGAAAGCTGTTTTAGCACTTAATGCCATTTGCTATAAATGATAAAAATTAAAAATCTTAAGGGTAATCTCATCATTCATCATTTTTTCATCTTTATCTCAGAAAACTAAATGCTTACCATTTTTAAATGGATAAATCTACAGGGATAATTAACATTACTTAAAATTTCATTTTAATAGCTTTAACAACCTATTGAATTTTATAAATCAATCAAACAGATAAATTATTATTAGGGAAAAATCTTTGAAATTTGAATATCTACTATTTTTAAATAATTGCAAATAAAGGATTAATTGATGTATCATTGAAGTCATATTCAACGGCATGATCATTATGCTAAATTTCATAAAAATAAAATGAATAGAGAAAGATACATTAAGATAGTATCTCAGAGGTTGATTACCAAATGTTGAACATCACTATCAAATCATGAAAAGACATTAATTAGTTCAAAAAATTATTAGTGGAGAGCACGATAAGAGACAGACATGATAATCATTTCATAATCCTCCTTCTTTTTTTGCAAAATAGATTAAAAATAGAATACAGTTGAATAATCATTTTTGTAAAAATCATTTATTATACTCATCCATAACTGCAGGGAAAATAGTATTTGGCACGGATGAGTAATCTTTATGATAATATATTGCTATGCATGTAATGCTAATAAATTTTCTTTTCAATATAAAAAGATGATATAGGGTCATCAGACAAATATACAAATAATTTTGATATAGTTCCAATCAGTAGCAGTCTCATTGTTATAAGCTTCATTGGCTAAAAGAATGGCAAATCAATTCATTCATATAAATATTGCTTAAGGCAGATTTTTTAATCTTGTTACTATAATGTAGATGCAACCTTTCTGTGTCCTAGTCCTACTATAGGAATTTTATACATATCAAATTATCAGTCATGAATTTCCTTTATCATTTCTCAATTGATGAAGATAGAGCTGTATATATTCTTTCAGTTATTACAATTTTTACTTTTGTATAATATGACAGAATAATGATAACGTTAAAAACTATTTAAGAACCCATTGATTTAACCATATTACAGAATTGTTTTATTTCACTAATTAAACTATTCTGGTTAGATTTATTAAATCAGACTCGTATTCATCTAAGAGCAATAAATATCAATGTTTTTAAGATAAATATAATATTCATATCAAAGCACTGATATGAGCACTATTTTAATAACAAATGTCATTTAGAAGCTTCACTTGAATCAAGTTTGGATATTTTTCTTGAATCAACAAAACAATTAATAAAATTTTTCCGTAGTTAAGCTAAACTATAACAATTAATTGAAAATATTTATTGTATTAATGGTAATATGATAATTAATACTTCTTTTGTTAGTAAAATATTATACATTATATACTATTATTTAAAAAATTTCTTACCTATCAAATGAAGAACAAATTAAATGAACATCTTTCAAATGAAGTGACTCTATGATATCTTTGCGTACTATTGGGGTAGCAGTTGCAGTCAGTGCCATGAAAGGAATCTAAAATGAATTTTTATAATAATAATAAATAAAAATTTCCATAATAAATTATTTTACTACTAAAATATTACTTACATTTGGAAACTGATCCTTCAGATTTCCTAATTTCCTATATTCTGGACGAAAATTATGTCCCCATTGAGAAACACAATGAGCTTCATCAATTGCAAATAATACAATTCCTATTTTAAATATTATCATTATATTATAACAATTAATTTAATAAAATATTTATAAAAATTAAATCTTAATAAATAATCATTCTTTGTGATAATATTCTTGAAAATAAAGTAATTGTATTGCAGAACATCTGGCATTTTTCATCAAAATTAACACTTTTACACTGCAATGGAAAAATTTTAGTAACACTTTGCTACTCTAATTGTTTAATTTATCATAACTGTGAAGAGGTAATTTTATTCTGAATGATAGTTTCAGAAGGGATGAAATTACACATTCCAAAACTTTTATTGTAATATAATGAAGATGACTGATATTATTAAATGAAGTTTTGATATATACAGTGATACCTCGACTTTCGAGTGTCACAACTTAAGAGTTTTTTGAGATATGAGCCATCTTTCTTGCTTTGAGTTGCGAGCTAAACTTCGGGTTATGAGCAGTGGCTAGCAGCAAAGTAACATCCACTCCAGGCGGCACTTATTTTGCCCCAGTGACAGATCTTTGTTAACCCCTTAATACAGCCATTTAAAATAAAATTAAAATTAATGCATAAAAAATAAATAACAGCAGCAAAATAAAGTACTGTATACATATTAATATACCTCTCCAACAGATTAGAATTTTTTTAGCACACTCATATTTCTAAAAATAAAATACGGATAAAAAACTGATTAGGCCTAGTGGCATTAAATCTTACGCAAATTCTAGAGGGCACTACTGGGGTTCTCTTTCAGTCTAGGGGTTAACAGTGTGTGAGTGATCTTCATTAAGTAATAAAATTAATTTACAAATCAATTTTATCACAATACTTTATTAAAGAAAGAAATACCAACTCAGCTGTTATATTTCTCTCTAATATAACAGCTAAGACATCCCTACTTTAAGCAGTTAGCTCACAATGGAAGCATCAGTGTTGTGTTCTCATTTGTACTTGCAGTTATTTTGCAAAACTTCATTTTTGGGGGGTCTAAAATGGATTAATAGCATTTCAATTCATTTCAATGGGGAAAACTGATTCAACATATGAGTAATTTGAGTTACGAGCTCCGTCATGGAACAAATTAAACTTGTAAGTCGAGGTACCACTGTATTTTCATTCTACAAGAAAGCTTATTTTCGTTGGTAGATTTCATAGTGATATATTTTTTTTTATTTAAGAAAATGAATGGTATAAAGTAAATAAAATATTTTTCATATTGCTATATATGGTTAAATTATTCCTGTTTGAATTACTAAATCTTCACCTTGAATTTCTATTAAACCATCTTGTTCCTAATATTCAATTTCAGTTTTTTTATATGCTCACAATATGACTTTCATTTTTTTTCTCTTATGTTTACAATTGCTGTTTGACAGAGGTTTAATACTGCAGCTTCATTTAACTAGACATATTTTTTCTTTCAGGATATCTTTTACTTGCTTCTAAATTAATTCTGTGGGATTTAAATAGGGATGATATGGAGGTAATCAAAGAACATTATGTTCATTTTCAGAGAGTAATATATCCATAATATACTGTTTTCGGGTTTATTCTTTTTAATTAATAACAGCAATTCTGCTTTTAGGAAGTTTTTGGAAAAACTAGTATCGTTAGCTTTTAACCAATTAATAATAATTGTTTTTCTAGCTGAAGAAGTTGGAATCTTGTTTATTTGAATGCTGTGATATGCAGCATTATCTAAGGCAATGATGGAATTATCTGGAAGATTAAGTATTAAATTATTTCTTAACCATTTTTTGAAAATTCTCAGAATTCATATCTCCATTATAATTATCTATGGGAGTTCCAGACTTGAATACAAGACTAGCATTTTTGATGAATTTGTTTTCTCCTCCTTTGTGAATTATAATAGATCTAGCTGCTTTACTACAGTTTTCTAAAATCCTATTTTCTTTGTCACTTTGCCAACATTTTCCAACAACAGTAGCTGTATGGATATGTTTTGTCCCAATATATGATATATTTATTTTTTGTTTCTAATTTTTCAAAGATAATGGCATCATGTTGCAACAATTTCTGGTTTCTCTATAAGAATGCATCTATTAGATTTGCATTTTTTAAATCTAAAGCTAATTTCGTGAAGCTGCTTTTGGTATTAATGTAGTAGACAATCTACCTCTGTAGTTAGTTAGTTCTTAGATGGTGCCATTGAAATTAGTTGTGTTTTGCAGTTTTCTTTTACGCACTATCAAAATCAGTTGTTCTTTAGTATGAAGACTATTATTTGGCCATGCTGTGCCATATTCATCATATATATGGCTAAACGACTTGTAAAATGACTTTTAAAGGCCATTTCTACTTTTGTTTTTGTAAAATTGAGAGACACGTAAGTTTAATGAAAATGAAAACTTAATGGATTTTTAAATTAAATAAAAATAATTCCATTTATTCTTAAATTAGTTCATTTATTCATTCTTTTCTGTATTTATTTTCTTATTTCAATATAGCGTTTCAGTGGCACTATTTAAGAACTAATTAACTAACTACAGAGGTAGATTGCCTACTACACTAATACCAATAAAACCATTATAAATAAATTAATTTATAAAAGATTATTAACCTACCAAGATATCATTACTATCTAAAAAACATGTATAGAAAAAGCAATGCTTTGGAATTTCTTTTTATATTTTCAATTATGATGAATGTATATTTTAATAATTTGAATGATGATTGAACATTATATTAAGAAAACTTAATATTTTACAAAGAAAATTATCCTGATATATATAATTAATAAATTCATATTCAGAAATTTGATTGAAGTATTAATGATCTATATTTATTATTATGGGGATTTTAACAAAACTCCAGGGCCATGCATTAGAGAATAATCAAAAGTTTAGATGTATGTATAGTAATTATTTCATTTGTGGAAAACTTTAAAACATCCAATATCTTCTTTTCTGTTACTGAAGAAAAGTCAATATTTATTTTTAGAAGTATTTTTGGAACAATAAATAAAAGCAGTTAACAAAAATTTTATCTTAGGTTTAGCTTATATAATTTTATTTATTATATTTTGTTAATCTCATGGTAATTTATACATTTGAAAGAAAACCATGGATTTTAGTCTACTTTCAAAAGGAAATGGAGGCTTATAAATTCAAACTGATGTCAGTTTTTTCTGTCAATCTTTGAACTAATTAGTAGATTCCATGAAATTTGGTAGTGATGTTCTGCCATTAAAGGATATGTTGATGTCACATCTTTTAATCTTGCATGATAGAATTTCATCTTTATAACAATTTTAGTTTATATTAGTATCTATAAATGGTGCTAAGTATTAGCAGTGTAAGGATAACATATGGCTTAACTAAACATCCTTATCTGCACAACTACGACTTAGCTCTGACCAATAAAGTCCACAGCCTGATCATGTGCGAGATTTGTGAGTCATATCATTGCTTTTCATACCAGTGACTGATAAAAACCGTTTTTTTGCATTGTGTTTTTGGGATAACTGATTCAACTCAGAATATTAAAATTTACTGTCAGTGGTTTAAATATAACAGATGATCTTTATTAGAGATAATAGAGGATAGAATAGAAATAATTTATGAGAATAGAGAGAATTTACGATAACACAACATCTGGTGTCAGAAGTTTGAACTAACTTTGAGTTCTGAAACGATTACTGATAACTTCCCAAAACAATATGATTTTTTCATTTAGCTATTGTCAGAGTAGAGTTGTAGCTGTGTGTAAATTCCCAAATACAGGTATTTATCATAATGATGACACAGAGCCTAATGTCACTGTGATGTAATATGAATGATGTCATAAAACTCAAATAATTTATGACATCACAACATCTAGACTAGTAAAATCAGAATCACAAAAACAATAGATTCTAAATACTAAATAAATAATACCATCAGAAAGTAGGTAATTTTAGTTCTTTATGGAACATCTTGTTTCAAAAATGAAATTGGAGAGGAAATTTTAATAATAATGAAATTTTATAATTTAAATATCTAATATAATAATTAACAATTAAGATTTTAAGCATTAAGCATTGACAAATTTTAAAATTCATATTTAATGGAAGTTTGTATTACAGGAATTTTACATAATTAAGAATAATGTTTGTCTTATAAGATTACTGCAAATGCTAGTAGTAACATGATACTTATATTTTATACTTTGGTATTTTTCATATACAGATACATATTGATTTATATATCATATATAAAAATGAAATGCCTTATATTGTACATTAAAATATGCTATGTTAATATATGTAATATATGTATGTTGTATATTAATTGTAAACTCAATATTCTTTTACAATTTAATTCTATAAAATATAATACATAAAAGAATTTTTAGAAAAATTAATGACCATAATCAAGGTAACTCAGATGATTTTCTAAAGCACATAAATTATATATCAGTAATCTTTTAATTAAATTTAATGCAAAATCAAATGTTTTATGATTAAATAAACTAAAGTTTAGAAATATAAAAATTATAAAATATTTCAAAAATATCAATATTTGTTTTCAACGTTTCCTATTACCTATAGCAATTCAAAAAATTTTTCCAAATTTCATCTTTAAAAAATCAATAGAATTTAATTATAGAAAAATGACAAGTTCTCATGGCTTAAAATATAGTTTTAAAAATTAAAAATTTTAAAATGATAAGTTCTCATTTTCTAGTTTAATATTGCAATTGTAGCCTATACTGATATTTTAAAATGTTATCAAATATTTAATTGACTAGATCAGCAGATTTTATATATATATAAACTTGGATGTTTTCTATCTGGTACTGTCTTATAGTTTATGTCCACCAATCATCATTGAAAACTGGTCAATACATAAAAAATGTAATCCATGAATAAATATAGATTGAATATGTAATCAATGTACATAGAGTACAAGTTCACTTTGCCTAATCAATACTTCTAATAGCTGAATACTTATATATTGCCTTAATTTAAAATGGAAAAGTCTGTTCTTGGAAAAGTCTGTTCTTTCCATGCATTCTAACCATGTATGATAATCCTGATATACTTAATTTTCATACTTTTCACCTTCAGTACTCTATAAAGCTTTCCCTTACTTAAAAAAAAATTTAAGTGCATAGTTAGATTATTTTAATTATAGTTATTAACTTATGCGATATCTTATAGTGTATCCATAAGATTATATTCATTTTTAATATATTACTGCTATCCACTATTTTTTATGATAAAATTTTTGCCAATTTGAAACATTAATTAGTTATATTTTATTTAAAAGTAGTAAATAAAAAATCGTGATCTCCAAATTTGCATTGTCATCTAAAAGAATGTTCCGATAAAATAAAATTTTAGATAGTTTAACTAAATTATTACTACTATGTTCTGAATCTTATTATTTGTCACTATTGTAAATTATAAAAATAGTCAAAAATTGTTTAGATCTTACCAAACGATTGTACTTTCTAGACCCATCGCATTTAGTAAGTAACTTTACAGTTCAATATCCGCCATTAACGAATAGGTATAAAAGAGTGATACGAACGCATTATAATACAAAACTGTCAATGTTAATTAATATTTCTAAATTTGAAATAAATTATAATTAATGATTTAAGAAATTAATATTTTATAAATTTTAATTTACCAATATAAATAACTATTCGTTTAGTCATATCACATTTTCAATAACTCAAAACATGATTATTCCATAGATATATGATGATTTTTCTAATCATGTTTTGAATATTCTATTTGAAACAATTTGAATTTTATTAATTTTATTTTAATAATTATACAGAAGAATTATATTTAAAGCATGCCAGAAGAATTCAAGCGAAATACTGTATTTTTATGGAAATTAAAAATTTTTTAATTATCGATTATAATAGTTCTATTTTTTTTTTTTTTAGCAAATACTGTACTACTAAAATTATAATCTATAAAATGGTTGTTTTAAAAGATTTATTTTTTAAAACAATTTATAATTTTCCATGTCTTCAAAAAATAAGTAAAATTAGAATTTTATACTATAATATAAATAATAAATGTGTAATAAAATCATTTCTCAAAATTAAAACAAAAATATAAAATAATGAAAAATTAACATTAACTTTTTATTTTCGTATTCATTTTAAAGAACCTTTCATCTTAGTGTATATTAAAACGGTAAAGCCAATGAAATGTCATCCACGGGTAGCTATACGCCAGATATGGTGGCCACAGAGCCCGCATACTTCTTGTTAAAAATCTGTATATATAGGATCAGGAATCGAATCTGGTAAGTGGAGACTAACATACTTCCACGCTTCCATCTTGTTGATAATAAGTGAAGTTGTTTTAAATTTAATTAATTATATTTTATATTTATTAATACTAGGATTTCTTTTTTGTGCTACTTTTCATCTTATTGGATATTGAGCATGAGCTATTCCAATGTCTCTCGCAACTGCCAACAATTATGTGAAAATGGTCAACAGGTGAAGATCAAGATTCAACATGCTGGACCAGATCACCAATGAAAAAGTCTGAATGTAAGAAACCCGGAATTGAATTCCAATCATCCAGCTTTAATGCTTGAACAAAGTTTTTGAGTCGCGAAAATCGAATCATTTGACTACAAGTAGTGATATACTAGACTGAACCTGGAATTCGAGAATCGATTTTTCCGACTCCGATTTCAAAATCGATTCACATGCGAAAATTAAAATTTTTGATAACATCTCGTAATTTTTGTACTGAAGTATATCCGTGTTAATTATTGACAAATGAAAGTTTTCAATTAGTATTAATTAATATATGTTTAAAACAAAGCTAGAACTTAAGAATTTTAGTTTTGATTAAAAATTTATTTTTAAGATCGCTAGATATTGATTCAAAGGATTCATCAAAAATCGTCTGCTTTGAATACCACCAGGATGTGAGATTTAAAATTTTACTTATATAGATATTATATTCAACAATGATTATATTACTACTTGAATCAAACAGCACTCGAAGCAGTAGCGTAAAACTGTGAACGAGTGCTGTTTGATTCAAATAGTAATAATAAAGCGAAAAAAGCAGTTATGGATTCCAATGATGATTATATTGTTATTTAAATATTAAGTTTATATCATTGCTTTATAAAACTTCTATTTTCACATTATCTTATAGAATTTAAGAACTGTATCATATTTAAATTAAAATATATATATTAAATATATTTATTTTGCTCATAGAAGACGAAATAACTAGTTCGCTTGGAATCGATTCTTCGGACTCTTATTAAATGATACAGAATCGATTATTCACAACTCTGTTCGCGTCACATCACTAACTTCAAGTCGTGTGAATTACGCAAGAGAATTATGTCATTCGAAGTTTTGAGTTTTTTATCAACAGATAACGCCATTTTCCAATCAACGGAATTACCAAATGGTGGAATTATAACAACTTGCCATAGGCTGACAATTCCTGCGGAGATGTCAAACTAATTGTAGAGGACTGGAATCGATAGTCGAGCCCGGATCCCATGAATAATATTTCATGGGATAGGTCCCGAAACTCGAACCCGGATCCTTCGGGATGAAAAGCCGAAGCGTTTCCATGCAGCCAATCCGACTGGGTGTTCATCAGAATTGCACTCAGCATTTTCAATAGGGTGACCGAAATAGTGAAGAATGGATTTCATCGGGCCAGTCCCAGTCGATTTCAGAAAATAAACCCTGACCCCGAGAATTGTACACAGATCCTTCAGAATAGGCGGTTTCTTTTTTTTTATGTGGTATAACGCTGTTTTCCACCTAGTGGGCACTAAGCAGCAGGGCATTTCAATGCCAACCATGGATCGCCCATGTTCTAATGATAGCATTCATTAAGTAGAGAAGGAGGTTTAAGGAGCCTGCCCAGGACCATTCCTTAAAAATTTTTCAGGTATGGGATCTGAGAATTGAACCAGGATCTTCTAGAGTGGAAGCACAGCATGCTACCACTGCAGTCATCAAATCAACATTGTTGTACATTAATTTGGGCCGCAAAATAAACATAAAATATTTTTTGCTGGGGGAATTCAGATTTAATCACAAACTTGTCACCATACATATAGTATTGAGTTAATCTTCTGTTTGACCTATCACAGATGATAATCAGCCCGAATAGAGTTCGACAGGCTGAGTATTGAACAATTACAATTGAAACAATTATGTAGTACATCTGTTGCATAAGTTACCAATAATATAATTGGTCGAACTCGCAGCATGGAAATGCTTTGACTTTCCACTCAGAAATCCCGAGATCGAATCCTAATCCCACACAAAAAATTTATATGGAGGATCCAGATTTTTCTGTTGATTCCATACTATACAGTTTTGCTGGCCTCGCTCCAGTAGATCCTGGAATGGCTCCACCATTTAATAATCAACGAAAATACAAAATTTATGAAAATAAACAACTTAATTATAAAGAAGTAATTGTTGTTCATTTATAACTATGCATTATTACTGTAGTTAAATCTTATGTTAAAATAATATTATATAATTATCATATACTTTTTTCTTGTATTTTTACGCCCCTTTCCAATCAGGAGATTACTAAGCGGTGGAGCCAGTTCCATCCAAGGGCTTCACCCATATTCGTGGAAAGGAACAGGATGATGAAGGACGAGGATCGCTGGACTAACCCAGAACCCCGAAAAAAACTTTCAAGAGATGTCAAACCCGGGATGAGAACCCGGATCTTCCTGCGTCGCACGCCAACACGTTACCACTCGGCTATCCGACCGCCAATTATCATATACTATCTAGTGTACCTGGAGTTGCTAGAAATTTTTAAATACATAATGTAAGTATTAATTGTTACATTTTCATGGCATTGGAACCCTGGTTTAGTAACATGGTCATTATTAATATTTAGCGAAAACTCTTAATAAATTGATGTAAAAATAAAAAGGCGAAATGCCTGTACAAAACAGTGTAATCTTTTCAAAATTTTATGAATACGTTTCAATATTTAACGAAAACATTTAAAATTCTGCGGAAAAATATTAAAATTTAATGGAAAAATTTCCAAGGCTCCATGATTTACTGCCAATATTTTATAATGTGTAAATTATTCACAAAACTAAAAACATTCCCGTATTACTAAATCTCTAACATCAAATTTGCATTTATGTGCATAATGAGAATTTGGAAAGTTTTGAAAATATATAAATTTTAAACAATAAATTTATCTTTGCATATAAAATTATATATTACTTGTTAGTATAAAAATATACACTATATATCATTTTTATTTACTCTTGTTACATATGATTAGATATTATTAAAACTGTTATTAAAAATTACTTCTTCCTTGTTTTAGCCAGTTTAATCGAATAGACACTAGCGCAGTTTTAATATAAAAACATTAATCAATATGGAGATATATATATATATGTGCCTTTTCATTCTCCCGGCTACGCCTTGAAAATCAATATTAACTAAATTAAAAGAATATTGAAAAGTTCACAAAATAACGATGATAGCGTATTAAATGAGGATCTTTGCAATAATCGGTATTTGATGATAGGCTTGTAATTATAGATATGGTTGTGAGAAACAACATCGAATTTTTGTCTAAATATACATCGATTACATACAAAAAATTCAAAATATTGACCATAGAATCAAATACACTTTGATATTAAATTAGTGCATTTTATTATGATTTTAAATATATTTTAAAAAATCCTTTATAGGTTGTTTAATAAATTTAAGTTAAAAAGTAAGTATTAATAGGTATACTCAGATAAAATCTCTTTAGTAAATCTCATTAGTGATGATCAATATACATATTATGTACATTTATACCTTTCTCAATTAAAATGCAAAACAAAATATCTAGGAATACGATACAGAATATTGTTCAGCATCAATATATATATATCAATAGATGTTCTTACATCGTCCATTTTCAATCATAATCCTATAGGATTCAATTTTTTTTATTCAATTAACATTAAAAGTAACTAGATGGCATAAGCATGATAACATATAGCCCCACCGATGTAAAGGTGGTATATCACTTTCGAATTTTCAACTTTTTTTTTGCACTCATTAGCATCTTTTATATTTAATATTTTCGTTTCTACCTTCACCATTGGGGCATCCAAATCAAAATCAAATTCGAAGGATCAACTTTACATCAGTCCCTTTCCTGTGATTTCATTAATTATAAATTTGTTCATAATACATCTATATCAAAATATAATATAGGGGAACCCGGGGCGGTACGGGGCATTAAGTTAAAAAATAACTCTATAACAAAGACTGTGTTAAAAAAAGACACAATTTCTGTACCTACAGCTTATTCAGTATTTATTTAACAAACGTGTCACACAAAAATGAAAAAAGTGCAAAAATAATGCGTTTTTTTTAATTGTTGAACAAAATGTGTAGTTTGCCCCATTCTGCCTCAGGGTTGGGGCAGAATGGGGTAGGAATAAAAGTATAACATGTAAGTAAAATTTTATTTATGCAAACACAATTTCTTTGATTATTAGTTTAAGTTTTGACAAAATTCAAAAATCAGTACTGTTTCATCATTTTCACTCTCGATTCCGGTACAGTCGGTTGCAAAATGTTTTTCACCTAAGCGGAAAGTGTTCGGCTTCCTTCCAATACTTCAAATTCACGCGCTTAATCATTTCAGGCGTCGATTTGAACACGCTTAGTGTCGGGCAGTTCCATTAAATTTTATCGTAGCAACGAGGGGTCGATGGTTTTAATGATACGTGCTTAATTTTTAGTGTGCAAGATTATTTTGGATTTTTAGTAATGAATTTTTGCATTATTAATAATATATGAATTTAGGTTGTTATTAAAATAACACAAATGCCACACAATATCGCTATAATTATAAGCATAACCAAACGATAAGTTGCTATAGCTTAACCAAACGATAATTTGCTACAGCTTAACCAAACGATAAGTTCTTATTAGGGAATGATACAAGAGTGACGAATTGAAATCCGGTATTTATAAGTATTTTTTGAATATTTAAAATTTTCTGTATCAGTAATGCCGAAAGCAATAGATAATAGTATTAGACAATTAATAATTAATCATAGACAAGAAGGGAAAAGTATAAAAGAAATAGCCGAAATGCTGAAAATTACTACACGCACGGTTATAAATATTTGCAATAGATATGAACAAACAGGATCCGTTTTTCCATCAAAATCAACAGGCAGACCAAGACTGACTACCATTGAAGAAGATGAAAGATTAATTCAATGCAGTACGAACAACCCTTTTAATCCAGCTAAAGTCTTGAAAGAAGAATTGGCACTACCTATTTCTGTAGATACTGTTAGAAGACGGTATGTAGCTTTATAAAATATAAGTGTATACAATAAATTTAAAGTGTAAATTAAGTAACTATTGATTGATTACAGTAATTTTTAATTCTGAATGAAATAATTGCTTTAATTAAAATTAAATATTTGGATATATATTTTATTTGAATTATAATAAACGAAATAATAATCGCTGATAATCAAAACGGTTTCTGTATTGAATCAAATGCCATTTATAACTGTAGGAATTAGGCTACTGTTACTTAATTGCAATCATAAGTTTAAAATTATTTTTTGTAAAATATAATTAATTGACAAAGTTTATTATGATGTTTTCGTTTTGTAAAATGTATTTTCAGTAACTTTAATAAAATGGTATCTGGTGCTAATTTGCATGAAAAAATGATGAATCGCAAAGATCTGAAGCCAAGTTACTGTTTTACAAATCTATGTATTTGAACTTCACAAGAAGTATTCATATAGCGATTCATTTAAAATTATATATAAAACAAGAAACTTTACTTCAGCCTATTACGTAGTATAATCATTATGAATATGATATACTGCTGTATTCGATTAATAACATAATTTTCTCATTTAATTAGTTTCCTTTTATTTCATTCTGAATAATTATCTTGAATTAATTGACTAATATAAGAATATCGTCTATCAGTTTTATATAAGCCTATTTGGTTGATAAGCATGAATAGTTATTGTGGCCTAAAAATAAATAGAATACGGTTCACAATAAATAATATTCAATAATAAAGTTAAATATTTACAAAATGAAAACTATTTCATGTATAAAAATTGTTTTAAAAAGTGGAAAAATTAATTTTGATAGGGCTTAATGAAAGTTAAATATAATAAATTTTAACATATAAAAACATTTTAATGTTTAATATTGATTAATAAGAAATGCATAATTTTATTTGAACAGATTACGAGAATCAGATCTAAGAGGATGGAGAGCGGCCAAGAAACAATTATTAACCTCCAGAAATATGATAGATCGCATTGGGTTCGCATACCAATATGAACACTGGACTACTGATTGGAATGCAGTCGTTTTCTCGGATGAAAAAATCTTCTGCAGTAATGGAGCTGGCGATATTTGGGTACACCGACCCAGAGGGAAACGATTTGACTCTCGTTATATTTACCAGAAAAGAATAAGCGGAAGATTTTCAATTGGTGAGTTATTCATAAATATATTCTATTTTCTATTCATTAAAAACATAACTGAAATTACCTTCCAGATAATTTATATCAAATCTAATAATCTTTATACACGGCTCAGATGATTTCATACAGTAGTCTTTCCATAACATTATATCAAAAATGTTTACTGCTAATATGTGTGTTATAATATCGACTTAAATCAAATAAAAAATATTCACATTTATTTATATCAAGGAAATTCTGTCACTTAAGAACTGTATATCATATCA
>WUQG02077050.1:0-27125 GCA_011317285.2 Androctonus mauritanicus | reverse complement strand
TATTCGACTTTACGATTGTGGTCGTAAAGTCGAATGGTCGTAAGTCGCATAGGTCGTAAGTCGAGAATTACCTGTATTGCTTTTTGCTTTCATATTATTATTTTCAATGATAGAATACCATAAAAATATATCATTTATTTATGTTTTGATTAATGGAGATTAATACTTCAAAAATGCACAAAATCTGAGAATAATGTTTCATTTATGTTGCCACAAATAAATTATAGTATGTCTATAAAAATTTATTAAATGTAAGATATAAGATCAATGGAATTTTAAAAAATAAATTGTTAAAATAAATTTTTTATTTTGTAATCTAAATCTAAATCAGCAAATTAAACTACATGATTCATATAGCAAGATTACAAAATAAAAAATAAGTATTCTTGTATTATTTTCATCTTAATACCCACTTCAATCCTAAATTGGATATTGTACAGAATAATGGAGAATTAGGATGCAGGTATAGGATTGTGTTAATAATGATGATTAATGCATCACACTTTTAAACAGCAAGGAATGAACACAAATGGTTTAAGGCATATTTTGATGATGTAATAATGATAACATGCTTTTTCAATCTGTTAGGAAACAATTTTATTTTAAATACACATATTTCATAATCTATATAGTATTTATGTTAAAAAGAATTTTTCCTTTAACTGAATCTGATTACTTGTATCTGATCATTAAAAAATCTATTCTTTTTAAAAGTACATCACTCAAAATATTTCTTTGATGAATTTTCATTTATTTTAATATTCTAAAGATAAATTTTTACATACATATTATTTCATAATCATAAACAATTTCAAATTTATTTATTTATTATTATTTTTAAATAATAATATTTATTAAACAATTAGGGAGGAACCTCTGTACATTAGGGGGTACATTAATTACATTGAGGAGAAATTTACATGAAACATAAACAGAATGGCAAAATACAATAAAAGAGAGGAAATTAAAAGCTGACTCTATAATGAGCTAAATAATTTCAGATCTTGTATGAGATATTTTTTAATATTCTAATGTAATTTTTTATAACTTTTTGTTATTTTTCATAAAATATTCTTTATGATAATTTTGATTTTCTAAACTATGAATGCAAAATTAATTATGTATATACAATTAATTTTTCATTCATAGTTTATACACTATTCATATTATATACTTTAATAATTTATTTTCAAATAGATACCTATTAACCAATAAATAACATTATTGATTAATAGGTATCTTTAAAACAGAATTATAACAACAGAAAATAAAACTGAATTGACAATTTTGAAATGTTAATGATATTTTTTAGTAATACAAAATTTTCATATATTTTGTTTTATATTTTCAGAATTTCAGCATATTGAATTGAAATTTTTGCTAATTATATGAATTGTAATAAATTATACAGTATTACAATTCATATTATAAATTATATTTAAAATTATATAAATATTTAATGTATGCATTACCTTAAAAAAATTATAAATATGTTCTGAAATTTTTGGAAAAAATTATATCATCATGTTTTTTAAAATGTCATAAATGCATATTATCATCCTCTATAAGTTATATAAATTATCAATATATATATAATGTCTTTATAGGTAAATTGATTTATAGATATTATTTTTGGATCTATTACTGTAGTCTCATTATATGATATATTGTATATACAAGAATTATAATATATAAAATATCTTTTAATTAACTGGTTCCAGCAATTCTTATATTCAATTAAATACAATTAAACAATTCAATTTACAATTTTTACAATTAAACTTGATATAAACAGTTTGTTTTTATATTTAAAATATAAAATTTTAATAAGATTTTTTGTTAGGCAAAATATCTAATGATATTTATCTTAGAAATTAAAAGTACAGATGGTCTCCAAGTTATGTAGGTGGATAATTCTGCAAAACTGTGTAAGTCAAAACATATGTCACAGACTATGTTAGTGTGTCAGAATGATATAATACTAAAAATAGTTATATTGAAGAATAAGCACTAAGTCACATAGTAAAGCAGCCACTTACTAATTTTGGATTCAATTCTGAGTCCCACACCTCCAATTTTTCTGGAGGTTCTGGATTTGGGCCTGGATCATTACTTAAAAATAATTTTCTGTAAATATGGATTTATGCATGTTGGAGCTACGTAAGTCAAGGATTGCCTGTATATCCATAATGAAAAATATCTTATAAAATGATTTTCTTTACAGATATTATTGTTTTAATAGCATTCTAAATATTTTATAATTTAATTTATTAGTGAAAAATCATTAGAAAATTTTAATATATAGTTTTAAATATTTTTATTTTAGAGATGATGATAAAATTTTACTTGAAACTTGTCAAAAGATGGGTGCAAGTGAAGAAACTTTTAAATTAGTTTCACAGCAATTAAAAGACAAAGACCAATATCAGGTAAATTATATCAAATTCAGTATTTCATGCAAATCTGATTTTTTTTTTCTTACTTTTCATTAGATTATAGAAACAAAATATTGAATATTAAATAAATAAATAAATATGTATAAACACTTTATGTACAGGCTGATCTCTAGTTATAAATATAATGTATTTTTGAGATTATAAGTTGAAAAAACTAATAAATTCTAATCCAAAATTTATTCTTACGATTAATAATGGTTTATATTGTATTGTATAATATATGTTATTATGTTCTTGATTAGAGCAATTAGTAGTGCATTAATATTTAAATCCCTACATTAAAGATCCAATTATATTGCAGAGATTTTTGATGGAAGTTGACCATTTTGAAATATTATACTAAAAATCAAATACTACAAAGTTTTACAATACATATGTTGTTAAATCATTTCATTATTGTAATTTTCAAATTTTCATATAATATTTGAAATTTTTTAAAAATTTAAAAAATTTCATGTTTTTATGTATAAAAGTTTGTAACTACAGAACTATCTGTATATTAGATAGTGCAAAATAACGTATTATTATTTGATCATTTAAAATATCTTAATTATTCAATGTTAAATTGCTATTATTATATAAAATATATTACTGTATTTGATATATATATATAGTCTTCTAATTTAGTCAAATATCATTGACTGCTGAAGGATGTAATTTGGCTGTTTGTTCAATAGGAATTAAACTTCAGAACTTAGTAGGCCATTTTGTTTTAGTAGACTATTTTATTACTGTAAAATGAGTCTTCCTAAAATTTGATAAATTTTAAAATTTTGATCAAGATTTATTTTATTTCAAAGGTTGCTAAAAGATTCCAAGACTTAATGAAGCTATTTACAATAGAAGAAACAGAAAAAGAGTGTGATAGTGATTAATTCTGATCACTTTATTAGTTTCTTTATTTATTACTTAATTATATTGTAAAATTAGTTCCATTAAAATTTTTAATAATTCTGTAGCATTAGTTAAAACAAAAAAGAAAAAATATTGATAATATCTCTATTTATTTTAATTATGTATATAATGAATATGTTTGTGCAACATTAATGGAATTAATTTAATCAGTCACTCAAATGTAAATATTTTTAATCTTTATAAAAATATAACTTAAATAGATGTTTTAGGTTTTTAATTTATTTATGAATGATAATGTTCTTTTAATGATAATTGAAAGAATATTTACATTGTATAGTTATTGTGACATATTTGTACATATTTTTGATGCATTTTTATGTAAAACTTTTATTGAAATGTTTCAGATAATATTTATTGTAATAAATCTTTATTATAAAATATATATTGGTGGTTTATAAATTATAGAAGAAAATCTTGTGATAAAATATGAATTCAAATTAAATTTTAAAATTTTTTATTTGAGAAATAAATGAATTATCAAGTCTCACATTTCATTTTTCTCTTTTAAAATATTAATATAAATGCTAATTAATATCATAATCACAGCAGATTTAAGTCCAAATAATACCGAAAATGATCATTGTACAATAGTTTTCCAACTTAGCACATTTGACATCTGTACATTTGTAAATTTGACTTTATATAAAAACTTTTGGTATGAAAAAAATATTTTAAAAATTATCTTTAAATTTTAATTACAGTCCAATATTACAGTTTTACACAATAATATTGCAATGATAGTTACAAAATTTATATGATGACATACTTTATTGATAACTCTTGATAGCAAAGTTATTGTGTCGTAATAATTATCATAATTTGATGTAAATTGCATATGTATATATTATTTAAGTTCCTTTGATAATTATAATGTTGTATTATGATGTGCATGTACAATTTACATCAAATTATTAACTTCTGTATATCTTATGTATCCTGTTGGTAGATTGTTATACATATAGCACATAAAGTTTTAATTTTATCATATTATTACATTATTATTTATATAGGTAGTAATAATACAATTATTATGTGCCTTATGAAATATAAAGTCAGGGTTATCTAAATAACCTGACTTATCAATCCAAACAGTTGCAAAATTAAAGTAAAATTTGATATAGTACAGAAACTCTGAATTTATATTTTGGCAATGTTATGTAGATTAAATTTACCTACAGAAATTAATGTTATATAAGTAAATTTATCTGGATAAATTTAATTTATCTAATGTGACCATAAATGTATGAGGGTAGAACAAAATATTCTTTCCTTCATCATATTGCATGTGTGCTATAGATCTGTAATTATAAACAATGATAAGTTATTGTCCTTACATACATGCTCTGTTTTAGTTTGGTCCTGTTTAACTGGAGTTAGAAGTGTGATAATGGAAGAAGGTGGATCATGCTGGACAAAATTGAGTTTCAAGCCATGATATAGTTCTTTCATCTTCAAGAAAAAAGTGCACAAACAATCTACAAAGCAATGTCACCTGTGTATGATAATGAATGTTCATCATATGAGACTGTGAAATGGTAGAAATGGGAATTCAAATGTGATTGAACCACCCTACAGGACAATCTAAGACAAGTTTTGGGATAGCAAAGTATCATAGTGACAGATTAATTACAAAAAGATTTGATAATAATAGGGACATACTATAGAGAACTTGCTACAAAAGTTATAGGACAGTAGCAAGAAGAAAAGATGTAGTTTGTTATAAAAAAAAAAAGTGTGTTGCTGCTAGCTGAGATTGTATTTGCCACACTGAGCTGCAGAAACAATCAATTTTCTGCATAAATATGGTTATGAAATTTTGCCTCATCCTCCTTATTCTCCCAACCTGGCATCTTTAGACTTTTTCCTATTTCAAAATATGAAAAACATTTATGGGGAAGAAGTTTCTTCAGTGATGAGGTTTGCTTTCAAATCTGCCAACTTCTACAAAGATTGGATTTAACTGTTCCACAGATGTGAGAAATGTGTGGTCCTAGGGAATGGATATGTAGAAGAAAAGTTGGAGGATCAAATTTCATAATAAAAGTTCATCAAGATTGCACAAAACAAAAGTAAAATGCAAAACCCTTTAGCAGTCAAAAACTTGATTGATAAAGAGCTTTGCATTTTACCTTTGGATCAAATTTCAGTTTCCTAGCATATCCACATCATGATGAGGATAGAACTTTTTGGCCTTCCCTCGTATAGTATAATATACTATATATATCAAGTTTTAATTCAGATTTTCAGTTGTTTAGATTAATTATTTAAAGTCTTTGCCAAAAAAGTCTTGTTCTCTTTTGATATTACATCATTATAACTAATCTTACTTCGCATATTTAGTAATTATATGACTGATTCCCATTTCATAAATTACAAGTGAATCATCTATATCAAAATTGATGAGTACTTCACCAATTTTGATATAAATGATATCATTTATTAGATTTTAGATTAAAAGAATAATTTAAACAAAGTGGAATTTTTTTATGATGCGTATCAGAAATATATGCTGTAATATTTTCTGTAAAATATAAAAAATGTTGACGATTTCTTTAGAAAAATAATTTCTTTAATTGTAAACTTTATGTAATCAATTGGAAGAAAATCTGAACTTTATGAATCAATTGGAATAAATTAAATATATTGTTCATTTATAATAAATTCGGCATTAAATTAAAGATTATTATTCTATGTTAATTATTTCTAAAATGAAAATTTCTTTCTTAAAGAAAAATAAAACTTGATCTATAAAAATTCAGTTTATTTAAGAAAATATCCAGCTTTTTTTTTCAGCATTGTTTAAATCATGAATTAGTCAATGCGTTAAAAAAATTTTTTTGCTTGAATATTTTCTAAATGTGGTGACAAACATTTTCGAAAAGGAAAAAAATCAGACCCACTTTTTCAGGGAGACAAATACAATGGAGTATAACAAAAATAAAAATCTATCGATGCACAATGCTACAGTATACCAATCTTTCTGAACGGATGATTTATCTTCATCTGGAGGACAAAGACACAAAATTTTCTTCACAGTTTGGGAAAAGACATCCAATATGAAATCTGGAGGTTCAAAAACAGTTATTCGTGTTAAATTAAGAACAATAACTTCCATTATAATGGCACTGAGAACTGCAAACACCGATTGTTCGATTAAGTATGCTGTAAATATGAAAAATTTAATTTAAGAAGATGCAAGTATAAGTATATATTCAAAGCATCAATATGTTTACAAACCTGTATATATCGCTACACGACGGGAAGGCGATGTCAACGTGAAGAATAGTAATTCGGCAAAAAGGATGAATAGAGAAGTACATCCTAGAATTAATTTCTTTCCTTTGTCGGGAGGCATCCAAAACATGGTTAATGTCAGTAGCACAACTACCAAAGAAAAGCACCATTCGACTTCTCTTCCGTAAGGATTTCTTCGACTGAATACGAAATTACATGAAATTAAAACCCAAAATTCGGGACAGCAAGGATCTTTAAAAATATCTCTGATGCATTTGCTATCCACATAATTCCAATTAGGATTACTGTTATCGAGATAAGAAGTATCCGCCGAATTCATCATTGTGTATAAATCGATTTCTTCGCCTAATGTAGACCAAGAACTGAAGTTAACGGCACAGTTTTGTTGATCGTACGGATAGTTATCGTAATCCATGGAACATCGACTTCGTAAAGTGGCTGGTGGTGTCCATCGTACGATTCCTTCACTTTGGACGTTAATTGGTATGTTTCCGTAAGGATTTACTTCACTCATTGGAGAACTATATAATTACGTAAATAAATGCGGTTAAGTTTTTCATAATTATTTATAATTTTATTTCAATATCAAACATAATTAATTAACCTGTTATAATATTTTTTCAGCCTATTTTCTAGAAAGGAAATGAAACTTATATGATTGACATACTGTCTATTGTTCTTAATAGTTTTTGAACCAACTGATACATTTTTAAATTTAGTATGGCGATCATACTATTGAATCCACTCCACTCTAAAGTTTTTAATCCCATCTATCATTCCAGAATGGAGGAGAACATTGAAAGAATTTTATTTTAAGATATAACTTTTTGTTCTGTCTTAAAATTATCTTAAAAATTTGAATTTGGTTTGCTTTTTTACAAACTTATCTTATCTTGAATGGAATTTTAAATTAATTTATAGCGCTTTACAGAAAGAAGAGAGAATATTTTTTTTTCCTAAAAGATTCGTTTTAAATGAATCATATATCGTTACCTAGTTATAACTTTTACGTCAGGTTTCCAGACTTCGTCTTCCTTAAAATCTATAGTTACATCACCATAAACATTTTTATCCCAACTAAATCTTTTATCTGTCCACTCCTAAGCGAGAAAGAAAAATTCTCATTTAGATATAATTTGGGATAATTTAATATTTATTTTAATGGAATATTTTAGAAGTATGATGATAGAAAATTTAACAAACTGGATACTTTTGTAGCTGTTTCTTTCATATTAAATAATTATGCTTGAATGTTTTATTATTTATCCTTTTTTAAAGCTAGAGATCCGTTATTATTAATTTTTCAGAAATATATTTATCTAGAATATCATGAAGGACTTTATTTTTTTTTTTGACTCACCAAACCCAACCAAGCATCCATAACCAGTATCTGCCTGTTTTCTTCCTAAAGAATTAATAATATATTATAAATGTTATGAAAAACTGTGATTATTAATAATTGATTAAAAAACGGACTCACCAAATCTTGAACAAATACGGGATACACGATTATGTTGACTATAGTAGTATTAGTATTTTGTACCACTGGACGAACTTCTGTATGATAGTCTTTTAACAATGATTTTCTAAGTTCGTTCAGCTTTTGAGCAGCATCTTCAGATCTCGCTAGTTTCGAGGCGATAAATATTTTCATTAATCCGATTATTTAAACTTTTATCGTGTAAGATTAATAATTAGGCAACTCACCTGAAAAGGTTAAATGCAATAATATCGAAAATAATAAATATTTTTTGAATAATGTAAATTCCATTTAAGATCGGTATTTTTGCATGTTATGGATACAATAAAAGACTTACTTTGGGATAAACGAATTACATTACGAAACCTCCCCCATTATATCGATTTACAGTGCAGATGTTTCATATTAATTAATAATGAAGCGGATAAGAAAACATTTTCGGTACTTTAATTCCTTATTTATACGCAAGTTTTCGAAAATTCGTAAATTATTTAATTTCGTTGGAATAAATTTTTACGCTTTTAATAGGTTCCATTCAAAATAACAAATGACGCGTATCTTATACGAAATAATCTGTTATTTTAATTATAATAGCATAAAATTAATGAGAATAATACAATATAATATTAAAGTGAGATTTATGCACAATGATATTCATCTGTTGTATTTACGTCTTAAATAACTATATTTTAGATAAATTGTCACTAAAAGGTGAATTTAAAGTTTCAATCAGAGGCAAGAAAAAAGAGATTTTTAGTAGAACAGGAACCTGAGAAAACTTTATTCACAGACATTGGTATAGCATATATATTTCTGATGTTATTTTTCATCTCTCTTCAGAAAAATAACATCAGAAATTCTGTTGGTGTACTAGTGCTCAAAAATCTATTGAACGCAGATAAGATTCCAACTTCTTGTAACCTATATATAGAGATTCTCCTCTCAATCATAAATTTATTAATGTTTTTCCATGTAATATTTTCATGTTTGTATTCCAATAATGCTATTAAAGGATAGTGATCAACGGTATACAGTATATCTTTTTGTTATATTTATTCTTACTCACTTATAATAAATATATACTGTATTTCATTAAACATAACTTATATCTCCTTATACATTCGTTACAAATTCACAGGAATGCTTCTTCTTCATCTTCTTCACTTCTTCATATGGAGAGTTTAGCCAGAATTTTTTCCTCCGATGACGATTTACAGGAATTAAACCTAGCAAAATTATATGTACCTTTGGTCACCACTCCTTGATGGCATTATTATTCATGAAAAAATATTGTAAATTTATGATCTGCTCCTGTCCTACTAAAATTCTGTTAATGCTCGTTATTTAGTAACAATATATTTTTTTTCCCCTAGAAAAAATAATAATTTGTTTTAAACTATATTCTAACATATCAGTAAGATGCTATCTTTTAATAAAGATTCTTGATAAAAGAAATCGTCAATACGAGATGAGAGAAATTAATTCGTCAATACGAGATGAGAGAAATATCGAATTACAAAAATAGATATGAACATTATAGAACTTATATGCTAAAAATAAGTACAAATCATCAGAAGTGATAAGTGAATCCTTAATACATTAGTTATTACACAATAGTGTGTCGCAGTTATACACTCAGAAGGTCAAAACGCATAAAGAACATTTTTTTTTTTTAAATCAAAAACACTGTATAATTTCTTTAAAAAATTTTAATCTTTAGTATATGCAAATATAGCAGATAGTTAAGTTTATATTATTAAAAATTTAACATTTCATTTATACATAAAAAAATATTATAGTATTGATAAAAAAATATTGTATAAAGAAATAAAAGTTAATTTTATTGAAACTTTATTGTACTACATATACTGTACCTTTATATTTTTAATATAATAATTTGTTATTTTGTGTTTTACAAATGCAATAATTTATAATATTAATATAATATATATAATGATAATACATAATATAATCTATAAATAATAAAAGATTATTTTTTTCGGATATGCTACTTTTTGCCCATCGTTTATTATTATTAAAAATTATAGGTTGTACGATATAGTGATAAACAAACAGAAAACTAAAGTAATAGTTAAAGAAAAAGGAAATTCCTGCCATCAAAATACGTGATGAAATATTAGAACAGATCTTGTTTTACATGTTTAGCTTGTATTCTTTAGTGATGATGATAAAACTGGTCGTGATATTAGTCATCGTAAACAAAAAACTTGCAAGATTGATGCATTGCTAAGAAATAACCTATAATATTCGATAATTTTAAAAGATCTTAAAAAAGTAAAACTAGTTATTTGTGAGATAAAAGATTATTATTTTGTATCATATAGTAATAGTCACGAATATCGATAAATCGGACGATGCTGAGATGAAATTATTAAGATGAATATCCGGTAAGTATGGCTAAATAATAATAGTAATTATCAGAGAAAATAGAACGCTGGCAGAATTTCTGAATTACTTAGGATTCTAGACTATGGTAGTTAAATCATACAAAAAGAGTGGATGAAAACAATTTCTGGACATCTGTTCTCCTCCAAGAAGAACGCCATTATTGGAGCTGTAGACATCTCAGAAGATAGACAGATGCCATCAAGATTGATCTGAAATTTATGATATTTATTAATGTTAATATAGTGCCAGAAAATTTATTTAAGAAAAGATGATTTGGAGAAAATTGTAATAGATGAAACTGAAAAATGCAGTCATTTCCAAATGATGTGATGATGATGATGATTTTTTTTTCAATTTATTTACCAGGTGAAATTAGCTCTTTTTATATTTACATCTTGTCCATTTATTTTAATCAAATGAATGATATGTTTCTAATTTTCATTCATACTTTTTGTTTATGTTAGTGATTTAATATTTCTTTCAATGATAAAAATAAATGATTAAAGACTCTACCGAATTACATGATTTTTCCATTTCAAAAATTTTTGTAAAATTTATATTTGGAATTATTAATCTAAATATATTCTGAAATTCAGGTGTTATTTGTTCTAATAAACAATTACTGGATAACATCAGAAATCTAGAATATTTTTGAAATTTTTGTTTGAATATAGATTCCGATATAATTTCTTTTAATCTGAAAACAAGTATCTTGATGAATAGAATAAAAATATATTGTAAGAATAAGTAGAAATATTTCAGTAAAGGTTTTGATTCTTCTTCTTCTTCTTCACTTCTTGATATGGAGGATTTAGCTTGAACTTTTTCCTCCGATGACGGAAGGTTTTGATTCATTAAGTTTATTTAATTATATCCTGTCCGCAGATAAAAACAGACAGTTTTCTTCAAAAGTTAATCGTTAATGATGATAGCTTCAGTATTAGAATTGAATTTGGATCTGTCAATAAATCAATACAAGTAAAATATCTTATTTGATATTTTATCTTCAAAAACAATTTTCCTGTGGTCATTTAAATAACTCAATTGTAAATTAAGATGAAAGAAAAGTAAGGTAAACTTTATTAAATTATTAATAAGAGTTAGTAACTTATTAAAATAACAAATCCTTAGTGCCAGTTCGTAATTATTAATATCGGAGAATTTCTTTAAAAATCCCTGTTTTAGTCCACAATTTTGATGATGATAAACATCAGTTCGATGATTGATATGTTCTCCAATCGTAGTATTTAATTAGTTAATGTTCGCTTATACCAGTATTTCCCAACCGGGGTTCAAAAAAGCTTTGAGGGGTCAACAAGAAAAAAATTGTATTTCTTGTGGACCCCTCAAAGCTTGATGAAGCTTTGTGGATCCATAATATGACCTAAGAGGTTCGTGATAAACTATTATAAATAAAATAATTTGTTAAATAAATATAATAATAATAAACTAATGTCATAGAAAAGTCCAAAAATTCGCAGTTAGAAGATACTCGTATTTTCTAAAACCTTTAGCTGACAAAACAAATTCTTTCCATACATATGTGTATATGGGGTTCACATACATAAAGTTAGGACTCAGGGTCCACAAGCAAAAAAAGATTGGGAATCCTTGGCCTAGACAGTTTACATATCATGCCAGTCTATAGCAGGAAGATTTATGTATGGCGCTTGAAAATTTTCGGATCAGGTGCAAATATGGTATGCCAAAGATATTTTTCATAAGTGTAGAAGTTCTCAAGTTAAAAAAAAAGCATACTGTAGACTCGAAGTATTTTAATTTTTCTGTTCCATCATTCAGGTACCGATTATTTTTTTGTTAATTTATCTACTAATTAAACTATATTTTTATAAGCAGGAATATATAAAAAATTCATTCTAAAATTTGTTTAAGTAGTAGTATTCAGGTCTATAGATTCTCACTCACGTCCACAAACAATTATTGCAATTATTATTCTAATTCCTCGAATTTGTACTTCGAGGAATGATTAGAGTAATTCTTTATAATATATAAAATATATTTTATTGAGGGATTTAGATTATTCTAAAATCTAGCTCAAATACTACTCGATCTGAACAGTTCACACAATGTAAAAAGTTCGAAAGTTTAAATTTTTTAAATTATATATTGCAATAACACGACAGCATCAACATTTCAGACGTAGATTAAAAATCGAAGAGTGAAGTTTGAAAAACGTATAGACTATAGTACGTCAAGTTGGGCGGACCTACTCTTACAATTTTTAGTCTACTTCCTGAAAGAAATAGAGACTTATCCTCAATTATACTGTATGGTCTGATGAGAACTGTGATTCTAGAATGCATTTCATCAATAATAAAAGTAAACTGTATTAGTTTACATGCAATGTCTATTAACAGTTTGAGTCATTTTCATGTTTAAGATTTGAAATAGGATTTTTGTTTTACACAGTTTTCATTATCCACATTTCTCGACATTTAACTGATTTTGATGAAAACCTATCTAAAACAGGATACGATTTGAATATTGTATTAAAAATAGCTTTATTTGTTTGCTATGTTATATTTTTATTTCATTTCAAAATAGTTTGACTCAGCATGAAAAAGATAGAAGACTGGCCGTTTCCAGATACGAAACACTGTATAAAGAAAAAGAACAGCAATAAGAATTATGTTTAACAATACTGTAATTTATAATTTTTCGCGTTATTTATTTTTATTATAATTTTATTGCTATTGATATCTCAGTTGCAGTATCAGACTGAAGAAAGAAGAATACAATAAAGAAGACGTCATCGAAGAAACCTTGATCGGAAGGAGAATGAAACTGTTGTGTTAGTAAGCTGAACACTTGTTTTACATAAAAACTAGTATATATTTCATTATTTCTAATATATTTTATTTATTTCACAATGTTTTCTCTGTTTACTGATGGTGGCATACACGCATAAAAATAGCATAATCTCATGCAATAAATTCACTGCTTAGCCTTTATTCGTTCTTTGCATATATGCATCAACGTAACAAGCAACTTTTTCGCTTAGTTTCTCAACCTTCTAACACAACATGTAACATTTGATTCTCAGAAATCCAACCCTGGGTCCTCGATCCGGAAAGTATAAATGTCAATTAATAGTTTTAAATTGGTGGCTAAAGGGGCTCTGGTACATAAAATTTACTCGCATTAGATATAAACAAGGATAATATTAATATAATTGAATTTTATTTGTTTATAAAGTTGAACTGGTGACACAAATTACAGAATATCCCTAAAACATTCTAAGTTTTCTGTATAATTACATTCATATTACACAAATAGAGTGTGAATTCATAAATGTCTTTCCGTAATGAATTTATAACAAAGTCATCAACAAATAAAATGAAAAATACGAAATTTTAATTAGTTACTGTTATTACAGAATATACAATATTCTTCTTTCATAGATTGTGCATATTGATATTGTGCAATATAATATTGTGCATATTGATAAACTTATTTGAATTGTTAATTATTATCAAAGAAAAATTATTAGGATTCTGCTATATACCAAAGATGGATGTTCAAACAGAATTTAAATTTAATTTTTCCTTTCTTGGTTTTTAAAACATTTTACACACTATATAAGTTTAGATTATATAATATTTAGGGCGGCTTGTGTATCGGCATTGCAGAACTGCAGCACCCCCAATTTTTCATGATATATAAATATATTTATTAATTTATTTATATTTGCTTGTAGTATTTAATTTTATCATCAACAATCTTATACGATTCTCCTATTTTTATAAAAAATAATAAAAGTCTATCTTGTAACACTTAGGAAAGCGAAGAATGTTAGCGGCATTATGTTTACCACAGTGCCTTATTGCTAGATATTGAAAGGATTAGAAGAGCGTACTCATGGGTATAATCCTTGAAGGGTGAAAAGAAGGGGAATGGGATAAAAGAGAAGGAAAGTAAAATAGGAAAGTCCAGTCAAAAAAAGTGTGACAAGCCACTAGAGGAAATGAAAAGCGATAGCAACCGAATACCCGAGACTACATGGACATCTGCATCACTTATTTGTTAATACATAAAACAAATACAAAAAACAATGAAGAAAAGTTGAACACCAACTTGATGATAGAAAAATTCCAAAAACAGCTTCAGAGTTTTCAACAGTCATATGTTACTCATCGACAGGTGAGCACTGATGATCCAGAAGGCATCACAGTTCGGTTCTCTAGCACGGAACACAATCATGAGGAACCGATTCTTCTCTGATGTTGATCACTATTAATCCTTCATACAGGAACACAGTCATGAAGAGCCTGTTTTTCAGGAATTGACAATTATCTAAACAGAATACTATAGGATTTAAAGCACTGGAAGTCAATTTCCAAAGCAAATGAAAATACTAAAGATCTTGAAGCGCGGGTCACGGGTTCGCACATGCTCGCGCAAGCATATACACGTCATAGTGATATGCGTGGATGCGAGCTATTAGCGTAAAGCGGCACTGTCCATCGCGCAGTTCCACTATTGTTTACATGCGAGTTGCGTCGGTAGTAACATGTTCGTCGCGTTTACGCCGTCCCTCTAAGTATTTGGATATTACAGTTAAAGATATAATATTTTAAATTATTACTAAACTATTTAATTTTATCGATAATAAATAATATTTTTTCATGAAACAAACAAGAATAATATATTTTATTTTTAAGTAATTTTGAACAATACCAAACTGTATAATTTTATCGACAATAAACAACATTTTTACATTTTAATTTTTCTCTTTAAATTTTGACCATAATTTTTTTATCCAAATCTATATACACTATATTTACAATGTGTACGCATATTTCGAAAGTTGCATCGTCTCCACAATTACAAGTCACGAGCCGCCACTGATAATATTTCAAATTTTATTTCATTCCAATAAAACGAAAACTCTTTACAAATTTATTTAAGAGAAAATCGCTCATAAATATTAAATCTATGAAAGAAGAATATCAGTTATATTGATATCGTTAAACATAAACGTTAATCGTTAGAATATACAGTATTTGGATCTTTATCTAACTGTAAGCTCATTACTTCTATATATTTGTTTAATATATTTCAATTGAAACAAAGATCAGTTGACGTTTCATATACTATATTTAGATGATAATTTATCTCCTAAATTTACTTTATAAACAGTTCCAGTTTTTAATTCATTGACCTGTTTGATTAAGTACAGAAAACATTACCTATCCTATAGATGAGATTTATAAATTTATTTTTTTATTACACAAAAAAAAAGATTGGCATGTAGTTCTTAATTATAGTTTGCATTTTACGTAAGTTTATCATGTAGCCATTATCGAGAAATTTTATATTTACTGAAAATTTTGTAAATTTTATATCGTTTACATTAGATAAAAATAATTATATACAATATTATTTTTTTCTTTTCTATAACATTCACTTTTTGCAAGTTTTTTTTTAAACTTTTTCTTTAGATCAGGAGGATTTGGAGAAATAAAATTTCAAAACCAAATTTTTAAGTAATATGTTTCTGAATCTTGTGGCGAAAATTCAATATATAGATTTTAAAAATGTTTAAATAAGTAAATTAATTACATATCAGAAACTTAACTAACTGCGAATTCATTGTATTATGTTTGTTTTAACGCCACGTTTCAAGAAATATAATGACGATAATGCATTTTTTTCAATTACCAAATCTATAAATCTTGCATGATTTTTAAGATAATTCATACTTTTAAATTTTAAATCATTCTTTGATTAAAATGATTCTTTTATCTAATCTGTTGGTAAATATTTACATTAATTAGTTTTATTGTTTCCTGTGCAATATTCTTCTCTCCTCTTACGATAAGAATCAAAAATTTATAGTTCGAGTTGATCTATACTGTAATCAGATGCAAGGAAAATAATCCTGCATATATAATTTTTTGAATTTAAATAATTCAAAAAAAAAAAAAATTATTTGCGAGGTTATAAGGTTCGAGTTAATACAAATAATACTGAATTAAGCATATAGATTTCGATATTTATAATTTGTATAAATATTTGATATTTATATTTTTGCCAAGTAACATTTAAAATACATACTTAAATGATATGTTCTGTAATGGTTCAAATTTTAAAAAATGCTGTCGTTAATCTCAATAAAAAGTCTTCTGATCTTACAAAATCTAATTTTAATTTCGATTGTATTTTAATACATAGAAAAAAAATAGTTTCACAAATTAAAAAAAGACACTTTTCAACATAGTTCAACAATAACAACTGTTATAAATATTATAAATAGAATTCTGTCGAAAGCTTTTGCCACTAACAGCCACACTTCTTTGGGACTTTTCTTGTTATTCTGTTCGTTTTTTGAATCATTTTGAGAGAAAAGACACATTACTTTCCCCACATTACCATAGAGAATGTCTGTCATTTTAGGAGGTTGTATTCTCAACCTTGTTATGATCAGAACTAGGATTTCGAAAAGAAGAGCAGATATTACGATGTAAACCATAGAACGAATGGGAGAAACTAAAAAATAAAAAATAAAAAACAGATAAATAGCTTTTAAAATATATTTAAGTATATAATGAAAACATTATTCAATATATTCTTCTGCCAAATAAGATCATAGTTAAATTTTAGTTATAATTTATTCAACTGAAGAAAGAAAAACCAGGAACGTTTACAAATTTTTGATCCTGGTTATATAGATATACTGGAAAAAAATAACAAAAATAATATTTCCTTTATAAGTTTCAAAAATTGAAAAAAAGTAAGAGTAATAGAGTTATTGGGAATTTATATTTCTAAATAAGATCAGCTATTAAAATTTAAAAAAATTAATAAAATAATAGAATAGATTACATATATTAAATATTTTCAAGTACTGTAAAAAATTAATAATATGAAACATCTTATAAATATCCAATTTTGTCAACATAGTTTTTTGGCATTTGTATTTATAGTAGATCCTAAAATTTATACCTATGGAGCATCAATTATTTTGAAATTTCAGAATGTTTGTGATAACGACCTTATTTGGCATAATTATCATACTGGTAAGATCTAAATGATTAAGAAAAATATAATTTAACTTACTGGCGATATTTTTGGAACGTGGAGATTTGATGACATTTATTATATAAAGAAAGAGACTTAATAAAATGAAAATAGACGTTCCACCCAAAGTTAATTTCTTATCAGATGATGGAGGTATCCAAAACATTAGAAGCATCAAAATAATAGAAATAATAAGCGGCGATCTAATGATTCTGGATTCTTTAGGAGGACATATCTGAATTTTGAAAGAATAGACGATGCTTACTAAATAACTGAAGATGTCCTTTTCGTATCTGGATATTCTTTTAACATCATAATCTATAAACTTCCATTTAGTATTGATTGACGAAGGGCGATCTTTTCTGATCTTGGGATTTCCTATTTGAAGATCGATGTTGCGTCCTTCTGGAGTCCATAGCGAGAAACTTATGTTGCAAGTTTGAATAGTTTGCAAGTAAAGATCAAATGATAAGGGACAGATAGATCTGAAAGTTCCTCGTACCGACCAGTAAACCATTCCTGGTTTGATCATTGGTCTCGTCTTCAGTTGGACATTATGCTGAGCATGAACACTAAAAATGATAATGTTTTAATATAATATATCGAACATATTTTTCGTTACTAATTCAGAATAATTAAAGTTTCTTCCTTTTATATAAATTGTACTAATATTTAATTTAAAAATTCAAATAAATCTTAAACTAATTTATTATTACCTTTCAAGAATAACGATCTTAGGTAACCAAATTTCCTCTTCTCCCATGGGGATGAAATTTATACCACCATAATCATCGGGATTCCAAGTCATCCGAGCATCTTCCCATATCTTTAGAAAAATTAAATATAATTTTAAAACTGTATTCGATAAAATATTTTTATAATTTCATTTTATTTTTATACCTGCCGAGTAGCTCCTTCAATTACTAAAGTTTCATTTTCTTCAATCTGTAAATAAAACAAGAGTTTTTTTTTTTTTTTACATAAAACTGTAAGTTTATTGCCAGTAAAATACATAATATTATAGGTTTATTCTCCTAAAATAAATTTATAAGAGTAAATCACTAACTTACATATTTTAGCTTATTACTTTCGTCTTCAAATGAAACTATAACATTTCACAAAGATTTCATATATATATAAAATTTAATTTATTCGTTTATCTTTTTAACTATAAATGCTACTCGTATCCAAAATTCTAAAAATTTAATTCAAATATATAAAATTATAAATTATCATCTTGATTATCATAGAACATTATAAAAAGAATATTATTCCAGATAGAAGCGTAATATTTATATTTTGAACAACACGGAAATTACGTAAATTATTTCGATTCTTTACTCCCATTATTAATTAATTATGCTATTGCATATTAATAAAAGCATGCAACGAATGGAATCTATAATAATATAAAAAATAAAATAAAAAATTTTTAAGTTTCTCAAATTTGAAGTTTAAAATGCCACGAAATTATTCCGGTTTTTAGGATTTCTCTGCATTTGAAAAATTTAAAAGAAATTTAAAAATTCATTAAAATATATATAGAGAGTATATATTTATTTTTAAATGTTAAATGCACTATTTTGAAGCTTTTCAAATAGAGTGTGAAGAATATGTTATGCTCTGTTTAAATTAAAACAACAGTATTTTAAAATTTTCCCTCTAATTAACCTGATGCTAACAAGCATAACAGACTTCAATACAGCAGTTATTCCGTCAATTTTCTTTGAATATTTTAGTTACTATAAATAATTATAAGATATTTTTATGTATAATTTTTTTTTTAATTTCTGAGAGAGGATTTTTGGATACGTATTATGAAAATTATTTTACACGAAAAATAATTTTCTTATCAAAGTCAAGTTGTAATAAAACTGTATATAAATAAATGATTCCATCCATGTCTCAGGATTTCCGGTTAATTGAGATTCAATTTGAATATGAAAATATATATTAAGCTTTTGGATTATCTTGGAATATAATTTTGAAGATACTAACAACATAGCATAGATACTAACACCAGCAGATTCAATAAAATATTAATGCTTTTCATGCTTAACGGATCTTAGAAGTGCTAGGATAATTTTACCAGTGTAGCAGCGCTAAATTATTATTTTAATATATATAGCTAATTCAAAATGTTTTTTTTTTTTACTAATTTCTGTTTGTCAAAAATTAATAGCTAAAGATCTTTTGAGTAAAAATGACGCATTTTACTTCTTCTTTCTCTTTTGAAGGTTATGGCCTACATCTTATCATCCGATTCCGAAAGATGACGAATTAATTATGTAATATGCTTTAAACAATTATGCAAATTTAATGTTGAAGCGTGTATTATCCATTGCTACAAATTATCTGCGGTACCTTTATCGAATAAGCAGAATACTTTTTATTTTAAGGATTGCATCTCTCTAATCGAGTTAGTTTTATGGAAATTAAATCTTCGACTAATTCTAAAATATTCGAATTTTACCAATCCGATTTGGCAGCAGACTAAAATTTACTAGGCCATATTTTTTATTATTATTATTTTTTATTCTATAATTAAATTAAAAATTAGAAAATTGCACTAAACAAATTAATTTTAATCTCGTTGATTTAAATAAAGTACAATATTTGATACTGTAACAAGAATTAAGTTGAATTCCTGCTTCTTTTATAACATAATTAATGTAATTCAGAAACTAGATACAGTATATATACTAGAGTAAAAAAAATTGCACTACAATTCTTTTTAAAATACTTTTCTTATATTTTATATAAAGAGATTTGAAACTACAAAACTTTCTTTACTCTTAGATTGTGAAATTTATTAAAAAGGATGTTAGTTTATTGTATGAAAATTAGAATCCTCCTGAATTTTGTATAATTCTAACTTATATAATATTTTACATAAATATTTTATAATAAGCTTCACATTATTTTTTTTGTTGTTGTTGTTAGAATAAATTCTGCATTAAACAGTCTAGATTAAATTTATCGAAAAAAATCTATCATAAAAAATTAATTAGCTTTAAAAAAAATTAACAATTTATAATTTTATTGATTAACATATTGTTCAGAATTTATTCAGTTGATATTAAGTAACTGCAAAGAATATTTTATGAAAGAATAAAAACAAATTAAAGTATAAGAGTCTAATAATTAATGTATTTTATATGGCGTTATTGATATTAAATTATAAGATTTAAAGTACTTACCAAATCCATGCTGTATATAATTGATAAAGTGAGATTAACGAGAGTGATATTTACATCACTTTGAACGGGACCAACACGTTTATCGTAATCAGTTAATAACTTTTGTCTTAATCTTTTGATGCTCATCCATTCCGTGTTATTCTGTGAGTTAGCTAAAGGTTAATATCGGAAGTTAAAGAGAATTTAAATGTATTTATATTATTAAAATGTTATTTTGTTAGCTAAAAATAATACAGTCGTTTTCAGAGTTATAATCCATAGGAATTTAAATATTCTTTAAGTAAGCACTTAAATGTTTTAACTCTAAAAATAAAAATAAAATTTATTTAAAAATTCTTACCTAAATGAAAGAGAAAACAAAAAAACTGCAAAGCCAAATTTGATTTTAAAAAGCAATGAGTGAAAAACATTTTGAAGCAATATGAAACGACGTCTGATAAGTGGGAGTATCTCGAAATTTAATATCGAATGTTTTCTTCGCTAAATGATTAACCTCTCTAACCTCTGACCTTTATAAAAACTGTAAGGAAAATAACCCCAAATGCTTCCATACTGAAAACATTTCAAAAAATATAATTATTTTATTGAATTTAATTGAGTTTAAATAATTTAGACAAAAACTTTTTGTTATTTGGATTAAATCAAATTAAATAGAATTTTATTTAACTTCAATTTTTATTCTTATAAATAACGCTCTATTGATTTTTTTTCATTAAATTAATGCACCGTTTATTGAAGACCACTGGTTTGATTATTTTTGATTTCTAAAACAAATTATTCTATTATAACATTTTTAATTTAGCAATAAAAAATGTGGAGGATTTTAATATTTTTTATATGGAAAATATATCATTAATAAACATATAAACATAAAATCATTCACTTATTCATAAAATTCTGCGTCATTTATTTGCAGGTACTGTTTGTTAAAATAACTATACTTTTTTTTTTCGTTTGTGAAAGATTAACTTGTTTTTTATGCTAATTTTTACTTCATATTCCGTTCTTCCATTATTAATATGGAATCTCAAATGCCATAATTTCAAAAACGATTTAAATTTTATAAAAATAAAAATGAAAATCATGTTTATGTTTAAAACTCAATTTTTATTTATAATTTCATTATACAGATTCATTATTTATCTGTAAATATATCCGTCGAATATTAATTTATATTAATTCATTAATAATAATAATTATCACAAATAGTATAAATAAGAATCTGTCCATAGCCATTGCCACCCTTTGCCATACTTCTTGAGGATTTTTCGCTTCTTCTTGATTATTTGTCTCTTCAGAATAGAGAAACAACATTTTGCCTACAGTTCCGTAGAGAATATCGGTGAATTTGGGAGGTTGAACAGTTAATTTTGTTATGATAAGAACCAGAATTTCTGAGAGAATGGCCGATATCACGATGTATATCACAGAGCGAATTGGGGCTACTGCAAAAACGAATATCATAATTAAAATTATGTTTTAAATAAAATAATTTATTGTTTTTAAAAATTTAAGTAAAATTCTGATTATATAAATAGAAAATTAAATATAACTTACCCGAAAATGTAAAAGTCATAGGTGATACTACCAAAGACGAAATAAATAGCAGAAGAATCATTAATATGAATAAAGCTGCCGCTCCTAAAGTTAATTTCTTATCCGCTGACGGTGGTAACCAAAACATGAATAACATCAACATCATGGCAATGATCACTGGTGGTTTGACGATTTTTTCATAAACGGATGGCAATCTTCGGAATTGAAAAGAATATATGACGTTTACAAATGGATTTGGCATCTTATCTCTGTATTTAACTTCTCTAACGGATGAATAGTTTAAAAATGTCCATTTATAGTTATCAGGCAGTCTACTAAGGTATACCTTCATATCTTCTATTTGTAAATCGATACTAATGCCATCTTTGGCCCAAGAACCAAAAGTGATATTACACGTTTGAATATTATTTGGATAACCATCAAATGTTAGGGGACAATGAGACTGATAGATGGCTCTTGGAGACCAAATCACTGTCCCTGATGGCAAAAGCATAGGTCTTGTTATCACCAAGTTTTTGATCCTTTTACTTGGAATACTAAAAGATAAATCATAATATTGTAAACTATGTTTTATTATACAGTATGATTACTGCAACATGACATTCTAATCAGAGGAGAACCGTTAACTTTGGGATCCTGGATTAACAATGTTTGGGGCCTACCCAATTAACTCAAATTAATCTAACGGTGAGAGCTACGCTAAACTAACACGCCTAGAGGAGCTAGACTTGCACTCCCATTCCAACGTTGCTATATTATTTGCATAACTGACAAATGACAAAGTATATTTTGATTTTACTGAGTACTGACAGAACCGTATTTACTATTTACTGTCACTTAAAACATTGATATTTTATTCAAATCCAATATTATTGAAAGTCAACAATTTAAATTTTATCTAAGTACGAAAAAATTTTGTATATTTTATTTTTCTTAAATTTTTAATTTGTTTTTATATTTTTGACCGTGAAGAGGACCCTTTGATTGAACGGGAACCTGGGCTGCAGTCCATAAAGACCATGTCCAAATCCGTCCCTGATTCCAATACAGAATCTTTATATTGCACTTTGTACGTTACTGGAACACGTTACAGAGTTCCCTTTTTATTTATAAATTCATTAAAAAATTATTGATCAAGTTAATTTGTTTATAATATGTGCATTTTCTCAGTGTAACTCATTAGAATGTCAATAAAAATTATAATAATAAATTTAATGAATATGATTTTTGACCTTTCATATATAGATATATCAGGCAACCAAGCTTCATTCTCTCCCATAGCAAAGAAGTCTATTCCTCCAAATTCGTCAGGATTCCAACTCCAGCGAGAATCTGTCCACATCTACTAATGGTTAGCATTATTTAACAATTAATTTATTTTAACTAAAAATAAATAAATATAAAAAAATTACCAGTCTAACGAATGAATCTATAATGAGAGTTTCGTTTTCTTCGAACTGTAAAGTTGAATAATAATTCTTTCTTATATAAACCATAATTTATAATCTAATTTTAGAAAATTAATTTTATAATAGATGGAAAAATATATTAAATTTTTACAAGAAAAAATCTAAAAATGTTCATTAAAAATGATAAAAACTTACCAAATTTAAGTTAAAAATAACCATTGCACTAATATTAATCTTGGTCATATTTCCCCCATCCTGAACTGGCTGTAAATTTTTATCATAGCCATTTAATAATTTTTGTCTCAATTTATTGATATTCATCAAACTGGTATCATTCTGAGAATTAACTGAAAGTAAATGAGTAATCAAAAATTTATTATCATTATTTTATAGACTATCAGAATCTGAATTCGGTATTCTAAAATCGGAAGAATCTTTACTAATTTTTTTTTCCCCCAGCAAAGATCCAGTTTGAGGCCGCATGGTAGTTTGAATGTTTTAATTAAATTCTAAATTACTGGATTATTTCAAGATATCAAAATTGATTATAATTTAAGAACATTAATAAGTAGGGAGACCGGGCTAGAAGTAACACGGATTGGTTATAACCATGGTTGTAACAGATGTCAATATTCATTCCTAGTTTGTTCAGAAATCTTGAAATTTCACATGAAGATGCCTAGTAAAAGTTACTGTCAAGCTACGTTTTCTCAGTTCAACTTAAACTGACGCAAATGTAACGCGATTAATTCAATAAAAACGTTTTAAGAGCAATGTAACTAAAAAACAATTTGGTTTAAAGTTGTTATAAATCCATTTTAATATATAGTAATTGTTCCTAAATAAAACAATGTAATAACTTATAGTGATATTATCTAGCCTATCTTCGCTATTATATATTAAGTTTAATTGTGAGTAGCAGTAACAGTACAAATGAAGAAAATTATTTTTATTTCGGGTATAGTGAAGACTATAACAGCTATAATAATAGAGAATTTTTGATAATCGTTCTTGACTATAATAATGGGAGAAAATGGATCCAATGCTATGGATAAGAAAGGAAGTGACTAATAATGCACAGATAATAATCCTTTCTATGTTTGTCATGACTGTGATTTTGATTAACCATCAGAGCGTTAGACTGAAATTTATTAGGCTATATCCTAAAATTTAAGTGCAGAAAATTTGGACACAAGTTATGTTTTCTTGAAATTTTGTAATGTTGCAACGGGTACCTCACAGTGTTACAGCCTATCCGGACAGAGAAGAGGTTGTAACATTTGACATCATTCAGAAAAATATTTTTTTTTTAAATATTAATTTTAATCGAATCAAATTTGTTTTGAACTAGTGAAGAGATTACTAAATGGTCTTCAAATGATCTATTTATTGTTCTGAAATTGAAATTTTTATAGCGAGAAATAATTATAAAGTAAAAAGTGTTGCTATAATCCCTAGTTTCTCCTACCTGAATATAGTATAGTATAATTTTTATTCTGAATAATTTGATAGCTAAAATATATCTTAAAATTTCATTGTTATTTTTTATGTTACAGATATGGTATCTCTTTTGAATAAGAAAATTTCAAATTCTAGTAAAATTTAAATTCCAAACTTGCTAGATAGTCTAATAAGAATGCAATATGTAGAATTTTATAAGTATACTTTAATTTGATGTAATGATTTTTATTATTATTTCTTTTTATTTAAATTAAGTTGAAGTAATATGTTTTTTTCATATTAAACTAAACAATTCTTTAAAATGACATAGTATTATGCATGATTTTTTTTTTAAATTTATGTATAGCAATAATTTCATATTTATTTCAATTTTAATTAATTTTTAAATCAGTGAAAATTACAAATCAGTTATTTTGTTATTCATATAGATTCCAGCATATAGATTAACAAAATAATTAATTTGTAATTTTTAATTAATTAATTTAAGAATGTAATCTAATAGTAAAATATGCTACTTGTTTATTATATAACCTTTAATTAAAATTTCTAAGGAGATAATCATATTAAATTTTTTTAATAATTAAATCACCTTTTATAATTCTTAACTAAAATATTTATTTTGCCAATTTTTTAAACGAATAAGTAAATATTAATAAAATTTTATTTTTATATATTTTTATTTATTTTTTATTTTTTTTTTTGCCTCTTTTTAAAGGACTAATACAATATAGCCATATCAAATTTTCTATAGTTCACTGTACAAAACTCTACATAAACTCCTAAATTCTTTACGAGTAGAAAACAAAATAATAATATAAAATTAATATAATGTCCTGAATAATTCTCTTATTTAGTTTACTCTAATAAAATTCTCGAAATTAATAAAATCCATTTTAAAAAGTTAATAAAATTAAATCGATTAAACAAAAAAAATTAAGAAAATAAAAAGTGAAAATTTATACTACTCACCATATTTAATTAAAATATAAAAAAATATCAAAGTCGGAAAAAGCTTCAACAAACAATTTCTGTTTTCCATAATAACATCTGACACTGTTAACCTAAAAAAGGAACAAACTATTCTGTGGGCGTTTTTCCGCTGAGTACAAATGAGGATAATGTTTCTTGATAATTCACCATTTATTATGGTAGAAATTTATTAAGCTGTCATTTAATACGAAATCACGTAAATGTATTCGAAATATGCAATAAAGTTTTCAGTACAGTATAAAAATTTGAAGGAATCATAAAAGTACATTTAATATTTTAAATAATTCATCAATGTGATAAAGTATGTTTGAGTTAAACACATAAAATTTAATGTGATTAAATATGCAACAATGTTAGTCTTAAAATAAAATAATGTTTTATAATTTTTTAACGCTTTTCAGCTCAATGTAAATAATATCATTTAGCAGAAATTTCATCACTTGGAAATTATATCAGTTCAAATTTTTATCATTATTAATAATTGTTCGATAGATATTTTACTCTTGTCAGAAGCCCTATACCAACATTTCAATCCGATTTTCATAGTTTGAACACTAATTCTCATAAAAGAAGATTAATCAAATTTAATTCTTGAAGATCAGTAATGATTTAATGAAGTAATATATAAAAGTTGATGATTCATGTTATTATTAATATATTACTAACGAAATTACTTATCTCGAATATTTCTGATATATAATTTTTCCCTAGCTATGTACAGATATAGAAATTATTATATATTTTTAAAAGTTAACCCCATAACTTTCAGAAGAAATAAAAATAAACGCTTTGTGAATTCAACGTTTATATACAGCAATAAAATTATGTGTTGTATGATATTAGGGACTTTTTTCATGCTCAGTGGCGCCGAGACGGGGGGGAAGAGGAGACAAATTCCCCGGGCCCGTAGAAGATTGAAGGGCCCGGGCCGCTTCCTAACAATAAGAATTTT